>JAYESA010000002.1:63565359-63607859 GCA_036927795.1 Iris macrosiphon
TCACGGCATGGAAGCCACGTAGGCAACTGCCCCTCGCGTAAAGATGGTTAGCATAAAAGCCAAATAACTATCTCGTTGGCGTAAAAGCCAAATAGTTATCTTGTTGGCGTAAAAGCCAAATAGCTATCTTGTTGGCATAAAAGCCAAGTAGCTGTCTGGTTGGCGTAAAAGTCAAGTAGCTGTCGTGTTGACGTAAAAGCCAAATAGCTGCATAATAGGTAACCAGCGTAAAGATAGCCAATTATCCTTCCTTGACTGAGGTCTTGAGCGTATTCTGGGCCAAATAGCCTTATCATGTACCTTTGCAAATATAGCCTGAGTTGTCATATTTCGAGGAGATAGCATACGGCGTACTCCTATAGTTGAAAATAATATGGTTGGCGTAAAATGCTAGGATAGTGATGTGAGCGTATTAACCCTAGTTTTAGCTCTCTCGGTCATTCAAAATAGAACCAAATCTCGTGCATTAAATGCAGAGATCTGTCCCCATCTCGCGCATTAACTGCAGAGATGTGCCACGAGTTCTGTACGAAGAACAACTTTTGACGTGGCGTTTGGTTTCGTCTCATCTTGAACGTAAAAACTTATCTCTGTCTGTGTAGAATAGGCAGCGTATTCCTTGAATGCATAAAAAAAATGACTTGTATCAAGGATATGTCACTAAACGACAGCCTGGGTCTCTGTGCAGAATCATCATTACAGCCGTCCTCTCGATAGTCGTGCAGTACTCTTTGTCAGGAGTCAGGTTCACTGTTTTGTCTGACAGGTTCATTCGAAGAATACGAAGAGTTCCTCGTACAACTTCACGCTGCATTAAAAGCAGACATATTGTACGCCGGAGGGAGGTGTAGCAACCTTTTTATGCCAAAACGGCCTGGAAGTGCTGCTTTATACGTGCAGCTCTGAAGTCATATTTTATGCCACACAGCGCTGGAGCTCTGTTTTACGCGGGCTTCATGCATATTGGAGTTTTACGCGTATAATTCCCCAGCGTATTTTTTATGCTTCTACAAGACCCCCTTCAAAGTTTTCAAATTACTCGTAATTTGAAATACTTTGAATGAAGCATGAAAAGTCAAATTTGACTCGTTCTGCAAGGCTGATTTTTCAGAGATATTTAGGAAGTTGTTGGGATTGGGTATGTTCTCTTCTGCCTATATAAAGGCAGGCGAGTGAACCTGTTTTTCCATACTTCCTTCACCAAAAAGATGGTTGCCGAGATCCATTGGGCTGACCTGAGGAAGAAGAAGATTATGTTTTTCCAGTATGTAAGGAGCCATAAAAAGAGGCGTCTTCGAGCAAATGTCCTCTGCAATAATGGATTATGGAAGGATATCATAGCTTCCTTTGCTTGGGATAATCAGCAATTTCATATGACGATTCGTTCAGGACGGAGGAAGGGTCTCATCGGACCACACAGCTTGCTAGCTGTATTTTCTCCTATTATGAAGCTGGACGCAGGTGGGCAGCTTGGCCCTGTCTTCCAGTATTGTGTTGGGTCTGAATCCCTAACATAATTCTAGGGTGTGGCTGCCATGGCGTATGGAGGGTGGGCTTGAATAATTTATACAGGCCCAGTTTTGTATCCTTCCGCCATTCACTATTTTCTTGTTCATCGGCCATAGAAGCCGATGAAGTGTCGTAGAAGAAGAAAAAGATCTCCACCAATATGAGAACCTGGCACAACAGATTCCCAGCATGATCTTTAATGAGAAATTCTTTGTAAAAAAAGGATTTCCATCATATGTAATCATGAAAATAAAAAATCTTTTGTAAACTGGATTTCCATTATATGTAATCATGATTAATAGACTTGTCTTCTTTTACGCATTGCTGATTTGCCATATTTGCTGTGAGGAAGTCTGATAATGTGCAGCTTCGACACGTCTGAATAATTTTACGCTGACTCTGATAAACGATTATCCGGTCACGTCCCGACTTTTACGCTTAACGGAGGATGCGTAAAAAGTTTTTTAGCATTAAGTTGTCTTGAAGATCCAACTGTCATGCTGTTTTTGGACGAGGAGTCACATTGAATTCTGAACTGTCACTTCTCTGATACGAAAAATTTCTGTTCAGAATATCATCTTCAAGAATGGTTTCCCGAAAATTCCCCGAAATAGGGCAAGGAATATCTGCCGAACATGCCATACTTGAACTTAGATGTAAAGGATTCTGGCTAGACTTTGAATGACTTTCCAATGGCCCAAGAAAAAGAGTCATCTTCAATGCTGACCTCAGTGTGTTTCAGGCACTTGGAATATTTTGTAGCCAAAAAGGAACATTTTCTGCGTAAACGCTTAGAATTGGCCTTCTCGACAAGTCATAGATCCGTAGCATCTGTTTAGCTTCTGAGCGTAAAATCATAGATTTCTAGCCTCTGAGCGTAAAACCGTAGATTTGTAGACTCTGAGCATAAAAGCTTCTTAGCGTAAAATCGTAGATTTGTAGCCTCTGAGCGTAAAAGCTTCTGAGTGTAAAACCGTAGATTTGTAGCCTCTGAGCGTACAAGCTTCTGAGCGTAAAATCTGGATCCACTACGCAGCATGACTGTCCATCTTCTTTTTTCAAATGATAGGCTGACGTGGTCCTAAATTATAATCGACTATTAAATATCGGATTTGGTTAGGGATTCGAAGAGTTATCCGAACTCTATAAATAGCCCAAGGTCTTGAGAAAGAAACCCTTTATCTGTCTTTGCAAAACCCTTAGTCTCTTTGAGAACTCTTCGTCTTCGTCTCTTTTCTGAGAACTTTGAGCTTTGCCATGGCACCGAAATAGGCTTCTACTGCTGAGGGAAAGAAAACTGCTTTCTCATCTCGCTCCGCTGCTCAAGCATGAGCAACTCCCATTAGGCTGAGCGAACCCTATTCTGAACGAAGTGCTCCATCATCGAGCTGAGCTCCGGGCATCACAGGTAAAGACTTCGGATGAATAGAGAACCCTTCGTACATGTTGTACGTGTATGCACAATAATATGCCCATATTTCTAATGTGTCAGCGTAAAAACTCCATATTTTTACAGTCTGGCATAAAAACTCAGACTGTCAACATTTGGTGTATACTGTAAATTATGAGTTTTATGCACTAGATGTAAATTCCAGCATAAAAAACTCAAATTTTGGCAGTCTGGCATAAAGACTCAGATTGTTAGATTTTGGCGTATACTGCCAACCTTGAGTTTTACGCACTGAAAAATAGATTCCAGCGTAAGACTCAAGTTTTTGCAGTCTGGCGTAAAAGCTCAGACTGTTAGGCTTTGGTGTATACTGTAAGAGTGTAGCGTCTAGCGTAAAACTGACTTATTTTCTTGCTTCTTGTAGTGGACCTGCAGATCCCTCTTTTGGCTGAAGTGATAGGCTCTGCTGCTGGGATGCTGAATTCTAATTATCTGGAGGACTTGTCCCATGTGACATTCCCCATCTCTGGAACCAAAGATCCTCAAGAAAGGGGAACTCTGATCTCATTCCAAGGAGAGCGAATGCTGCTGAGTATGATCAGTGGGGAACCCCTGACATACATAGATGGGACTGAATATAAGAAACCAGGTTTCTTATTCGGGGATGTTATCGATAAGCAATCCCAGACTAAGTCCAAGAAAGAAGATTGGGTATTTTCTGCTGAGGGCACGGTCATATATCTGCCAAGGATGTCTAGAGATTACCCTATCTCGGCATTCTTCCATGCCACACATCCTAGGAAGACGATGTGGACTCTGACTCCCGATCTTTATAGGCGGCCAGGGAAGATCTCATACAAGAAAGGATTGAACCGAGGAGCCTTTATGAGCAGTCCTTCAGGCCATGTTATGCCTTTCAGAGGATTACTGCCGAGCAGCGTCCCGAGTGAAGACACTTCACTGATCCAGCCGGTTCAAATATTGACTTTCTGCAATAACTTTATGGGGCAAGGAGGAGTGTACCCAAAGGTTAACCCTCGCACCAGTGGATGGCTTAGCCCCGGGAATCTTCGATGGAACAGTTTAACTGTCTGGGCCCTGAAGCACTTCCAGATGGAGCTGGCGAGTATTGGCTTGTTTGCGGCTGTTAGTGCCACTAGTGTTGGGCTGCCTCTCAACCCTAACTTTTTCTTAGCTTTGATGGAACGATATAATTCGCTCACTGGGACTTTCGCCACTCTACTAGGTGAGTTGGGCTTAGCCCTTCATGAGATGGCAGTGGCAGTGTACCAGGAGCTGATGAGCCACTATCTTGCCTGTACCACTTTCTACAAAGAGCCCTCTGATTTGGCTCATATCAATAAATGGGTATCCTACCACTTCTTCCATCAGGCCAGAAATGCCAAGCCGGACAAGGTTACAGATAGCAGAGATAAGCCTTTGAATCTTCTGAGTATGCTTAATGCCAATACGGTCGATGATCTCATTGAAGACGCAGGGGCTTCAGATTATGTTCTCGATGAGAAGATAGGGGGTTATCCTGCCGGCACTAAAGCCTTTAGTTATATGAGGCATTGTCGCAAGCCTCTGTCAAGGGAAGCTCAACTGGCTGGCTTCCTCTCTGTCTAGCTACGCCGATGGATAGTACCTGGCATCGCGTCTGCGGATCGCATTCATCACAACACCATATGGCCCGCAGTACGTTTGGTGTTTGGAGTAAGATTGGGCCTGCTTTCTGCCATGGTATGCAGAATATAAGCTGGCCTGAGGGCCATTACTGATGGGATGCTTGCAGATGATACACAGCGTGAAGGATATCCCCGAGTGGAATTGCCATTCTTATATCTGATGGGATGGTTAATCCTTCACAACACCAGAGTGATGTCTCCCGGCTCTGCCAGCGATTCAGGAAATAACTTCTTGTTGAATTACAAGAATTTCCTTTGGAATGTGACTAGCGTCATAGATTGCCGGCGAGCATTAAATTTTGCCCATGGTTGGAAGCTCTTCTGTACCGTCCCCCCCGTACATATCAATCAACAGGGGACGAAACTTCGGGATGCAGGTCAGGGGAAGACTATTCTTTCTCTCGAAGCCTTTTACTGGTTGGTCTGCATTAGACCTTCCCATCTGCTGTAGAGAAATGATGACTACTGCTATTTGGAGCCTTATTTGCCCAGCCGGTTTGCCAGACAATTTAGGTACGACCAGTTGTACGTGCGGATTCCTATCACCAGTCTCAAGTCCAAAGGTGGACTTATTGATGGAGCTAGAGGATGTCGGTACTTTATTATGGGTTGTACTGGTGCAATCTTTGCTGTGCCTGTGACTTCTGTCTCGATGGAGTTGTGCATTCTTCATTCGTACGCACAGTTTTACGTGTCCATCAATACCTTTCATCATCATTTTGATGTATATAAAAGTTTCAGGATGCCCTCTCATAAGTCCACTGGAAGAGAGAAGATCCCATCCATCTCCTCTGATGAAGGTAAAGACACTACCGGTGCAGACGATTTCTTGTTAATAATACCGAGAGGCGTAATAGCTCCGCCAGCAGAGCCTCTCGTTATCTCCAATAAGCGAAAGGCTTCCACTTTGAAAGAGCCTTCCCCCCGCACGAAGAAGACGGTCAGAGGTCCTAAAAGGATTTCCACCAAGGGGGCCTCTAGTAGTGAGCCTGTTGTTTCCCCTATTGGGGATGATTCTTTGATCAGAGGTCCTTCGCCTTTTAGAGAGGGAACCTCCACAGTTCCGGCTGACAGTGTTGGATATTCTTTGCTCGCGATCGCTGCCGCTACTACCGCTACTGGTAGTGTTTCGAGATTGCCTTTGAGACCGAGCATATTAAGAATCAATATACCTTTATCCAGACAAATAATGGGAATAATCCCTCCTTCGTCTGTAAGTATTTCCAGCGAGATTCCACCCGATGAACCTCGAGTGGATCTGGGTGATGACTGGGATGACTTCTCTCAAACGTCAGTCGGTGCACCCTCTTCTCCAGGTATGACAGCTTGTTTAGCATCATTAATAAATGATTTAGCTATACAAGCTGCAGACGCAACATACATACCATCGGCCATGGGTAAATATTGTCTTCATATTTTCTTCAGGAAAATTAACATCAAATTGATATTAACTTTCTCTTGTCTTCTTTTCAGGCGAAGACATCTCTGGGGAGGGCGGAGTTGACACAACTTTAGACTTTGTTGAGGATCCATTTAATAAAACGGCGGTGCTCGACGTCGAGGAAGCATGCTTTGAAGCTGCCGATCTTTCATCCGTAACATTCTCGGGTGTCATCCCGCCAGTGGCAGTTCAAATAACATCAGAGGAGGATGAACCCACCATCTCGTCCATGCCTCCTTCGTCGAGTATACCAGCAACTTCAACTGTTGTTGGTGTCTCTTCTTTTGTTGCGCCATCTGTTGAAGCAACGACTGTGGCAACATCCTCTGCAGTCATTCCAGAAAGGAGACTTATCGATATTGCGGCCACTCCCAGCATCCATTCGAGCTTTGCTATGCTAGTGGATCAATACACTAGCATATTCTACCTCACTTTGAAAGAATTAATATCGATGGTGTTGGAGAAGAACCTAGGTTTTGATGCTCTAAAGATGTCCTCTAATCTCCCTATAGCGCAGATTAAAAATTTCAGTGACGCTGAAAGAGCTGATGCACTAGAGCAAATAGTTAATGGTTTAGAATAATCCATTAATGAGTATTTACAACTATCCCGAGGCAGCATCGACGATCTGGTTCAAGCTGAGTCTGAATCCTTAACTGTAAAACTTACTGAGCAAATAGAATCTCTAAACAAATCCATCCAGGAACAGCAGCAAGAGATGGATAAAGAGCAGGCTGTCTTGGTGGAGGTTATTCCTCAGCTAGCTAAGTGCCAGGCCGAATGTGAGAGAAATGAAGCGAGGGTTCGAGAATTGGAAGCTGAAATCGCTTAGGCAAGGAAGAGGCTTCTCAAGACATCGGCAGTCCGCAATGTGCTGAAGGGCCAAGTGGATACAGCTAAAAAGAACTTGACACATGCGGGTGTCATCCACGCAAATTTTGTTAATTCTCTGTCCAAACTATCTCACTTGAGCAATGACGAAGCAAGGCTGGAATGGGCTCACAATAATATTTTGAACTCCAGGAATGAGAGGATGGCTGCTTTGGCGCGACAGATTAGGGATTTAACTGTTCCTTCCCAATGATGTACCTTTTTCTTTCTCCTGTAATTTCTCAGAGATAATAAAGATATATTTTCTGACTTTGTGGACCCATCTCTTTAGAATGTGATAGGCTAAGATGAAAGTGATATCAGAGGTATCATTAACATGACGTACTTTCGTTAAGGTTTTGCTGAATATAAATCTATTAAGAGGTAATATGAACCTGATAGAATATAATCCAACTAAATTTGTATACTAAACACTATCAGAGGTAATATGAACATGATAGGTTTACAAATTAGTTAAACATATCCATTAAGAGGTCATATGAATCTGATAGAATATGATCCAGCTAACCTTTGTGCATGGTATCATTAGAAAAAGATCTTCATCATACTCCGTTAAGCAAAGGAGATCAAGTATAGTACTTCTTCGAGAATTTGCAGTTGATAGTAGCCATTATCAAATTTTTTATTAGACTTGGCTAATTTGTAAGTGCCATTTGCAATCATATAAGGACCCTCAATTTCTTTATGATTATTTGTGCGAACTTTGGTTTGTTGAGGACATCCCACTGGGGGATTCTTTGGTGGACTTATTATTTGTTGCACACGTTGAGTATAAATAATAAGTTCGAAACAAGCCCTATCAGAGGTAGTATAGACGTGATAGGTTTTGTGGCTGGTAAAGACATCCCGCTGGGAGATTTTTTGTGGATTCATTACTTCTTATGCACGAGAGTGCAAGTAATAGGTTTGAGACAAGTCCCATCAGAGGTAAAATATGACTCTGTGGGGGATAGTGGAGAGACATAGTCCAAAGGTAATATGAACATGAACTGACTTTCTCTTTGCTGGAGAAAATGAGGATAGTTCAGAGGTAATATGGACATGAACAATTCATTTCCATTGCGAGTATTCCACATGGGAATTTTTGGTGGACCTATTACTTCTTATGCATGAGAGTGCAAGTAAGAAGTTTAGGACAAGCCCTGCCAGAGGTAATATGGACGTGGCAGTTTTTGTCCGAAAAACTCTTTGAAAGAGTGATTCGTTGAGTGTGGTCTATCCAAACATGAAGATAGACCCAGGATCGCTCCGCTGGAGAGATTGATGGGACGATAGCGCAGAGGTAATATGAACATGACTAGCGTAAAATGAGACTGGTTTAAATAGTCATTGTGCGAATGTGCGAGTAGACCTAAGGATTGCTCCACTGGGAGAATTTTGAGGATCCATCACCCATTGCGTACCCGGGACTCTTGGATACGGATGATGGCTCTTTACCATAATTTGTAACGAAGGAGAAAATATTGCACATAGGCACTTGCTGGGGATGAAAAACCAAGAGTCAATTTGTACATCCGGGTTATGGACTTATTACCCTTGGCGTACCTTAAGTACAGATAATAAGGTGAAACGACTAGCACTATCAGGGGTTATGCGAACGTGATAGTAGGAAGTTGAAGAGAAGAACTTTACTCAGAGGTAATGTGGACATGGAAAAGTTTTGAAAATATCTTACTCAGAGGTAATGAGGATGTAGTAAGATATGACTCAGTGGAGATAAAGAAAAAATAGGGCAGAGGAAATATGGACATGACCATTTTCGTGGTAAAAGATTTACTCTGCTGGAGAAAGTGGAAAGACGTAATTCAAAGGTAGTATGGACGTGAATTGATCTATAGCCACAAACTGGGAGGTTTTCTCAGAGGTTATTTGGACATGGCAAATTCAGCTGGGGAAACAAAAAAATGTTTGGACAATAGTTCAGAGGTAATATGGACGTGAACTCATGTCCGAAAAATTTACTGTGGAGTAATTTTGCTGAGTGGGGATAGACCTGAAGAATCCGCTGGGGAAACTTTAGGGACTCATCATCCGGTACCTCTTGAGGGAGCAAATTATCACGTTAGAGTAAAATCAATTTGTAGGGACCGTCTTCTCGTTTATAAATACAAAGTGATGACTGTACCGATGAAAGAGACAATATTCTGGGTTATCGACCTTGCCAGTCCTTTCAGAGTATCTGATGTTGGGTAGCCGAAGCTTGTTTTCCTTCATCAATATATTAAAGATTTCAATGATGTCATCCTCATTGAAGGAGAAAGCCCCTTTTGGCTTTCGGGCTCCTGATACCTGAGTCGTACCGTCTTCAAGGAAGATGGTCATAGTTGCATCATCTTCAGGCTCAGAGGAAATTCTACCCCCAGCTTTGGATGCCGTTCTGTTTTGTCGAGGGAGACTACCCCTAGACATGTCGATGTCTGGTTCTTTTTCTTCTTTTTGTTTGCCCTTGTCCACAGAAGTTGATTTAGAAGGACCTGCCTCTGGTATTTTAGGATCAGACTCTGGAGGTTTGGAGTTTGCAAGAGATGCAGTAAACCCTAACCCAAAATAATTTCGTTGACAGTAAAGATCACCATGCAACGGTATTCGTCTGCCTTTTCCATAGTTAAGGCCTCGCTTCAACTTCAGATCATAAACCATATTTTACATAATCCTCAAAGCCTGAGGACTATATCTGGGGATTCAGATTTTTCCAACATCTGACTCGCGAGATTCTTCTTGTACAATTGGTCTATTTCGCATTTGACCGAAGATTATTTGATGCTGGTCGTTGCGAGTTGGTGGAACAATAAAGATAGAATCTTCATGTGGCCCATATGTCATGACGACATTAGATGTTGATGCATCTTCCCACATGATCTCCCCACGCTTGGAAGTTAGGGACGCTAAATCTTGATTTTGACACCTGTCTTTGCATTTCTGGATCAAGAAATCATACAAATCAGTGAGATTAGCAGAAGAAGAAGAAGAAGGCTTATTCTGCCTTTTTACATCAGTGGGCCTGTGGAAATTAGGAACCAGAACCCTTTCTCTGCCATATGAGTAGAGCAGTTCAGCCGTGTGGGTAGCATACGATTCATCATCTGTTTGAGGAGCGCATTTTCCCGTAAAACGGGTCTTCTTTACGCCGATGGGCTTATCCTGGAGTAATCTGGAGTTTTGCAGAGGTTCGCGTAAAACTGGGGGAGTTCTCAAACATCCTCCAGCGTCACGCGTAATCTGAAGAGCGGGCAACTTCTTCTCTAGTGGGCGTAAAAGCCTAGAGGTTGGGAGGTCCGCCACTCGTTTTCCCTTAATGTGATCCAAGGGTCCACCTGCCACATCACAGATAGGAGATATATTTTTACGCACAGGGCGCGTTTGAAATTTCTGCGCGAGCACTGAGGCCTTGCTATGAATTTTGTCTGCCACATCACAGACGGGAGACGAATTTTTATGCGCAGGGCGTGTTCTAGACTTCTGGATTGGCACTGGGGCAATGCCAGAAGCTTTGTCTGCCACGTCACAGATGGGAGACATAGTTTTACGCACAGGGCACGTTCTAGACTTCTGGATTGGTACTAGGGCATTGCCAGAAGCTTTGTCTGCCATGTCACAGCCGGGAGACGAGTTTTTACGCACAAGGCGTATAGGTTGTGATGTCACAACCTTGTTGATCGGAGAGAGAGAGCCTGCAGGAAGGGTGGAGGATGTTTGGGGCATCCATACTTTACACAGCTTCCTGTTGTTCTACACAGAGGAGGAGGGAGAGCTACCCCCTGCGCGAAGCATGTCTTCATAAGCAGATTGGTCGAATTGGACGACCAAAGTCTTCTTCATTGATCCGGTGGATACAACATCGTGTTGAGCAATTGCTTTCTCTTCAGATGAGAAAGTTCTCCCCAGCAGAGTCGCAATCTTGTGTTTGATGATAAACAAAAAAAATTGAAAGTAGGTTTATACGAAACCCTTTCTTTGTTTACAAAAAAAAAGAAGTACAATTAATCCTATACGAGGATATTAAGTACAAAAAATGATTCTGGAGAAAAATTGCTATAGGAGTCTGATCTGCAGTCGATTACTTTGTCCCTTGGACCACACGATGACGAAAAAGTGCTGTAGAAGAAGAAGAAGCTTCAAAGATTGCAGGAGGGATTGAACTCTCATTGCCAAAGTTGTCAATCAATACTCTCTATATATGCTCTCTCTCTCTGATCTCCACCCTCGTCTCCTGTGACCGGAAGTCTCTATTTATAGAGCTCGATCACAGTAACTGACCAGTCGGCGTAGAAGCCAAACAGTGGAGAGAGTTGCACCTTTTACGCGGCGGTTATAATAACTGCTACCCACGTCTGAATGATCTCCTGAATCCGCATGTGACGCATGTACCATTATAAGGTAACGCGTATAATCACTCATCGAAGATTACGACATGCAAGCCACGTAGGTAACTGCCCCTCGCGTAAAGATGGTTAGCATAAAAGCCAAATAACTGTCTCGTTGGCGTAAAAGCCAAATAGTTATCTTGTTGGCATAAAAGCCAAATAGTTGTCTTGTTGGCGTAAAAGCCAAATAGCTGTCTTGTTGGCGTAAAAGCCAAGTAGCTGTCTTGTTGGCGTAAAAGCCAAGTAGCTGTCTTGTTGGCGTAAAAGCCAAATAACTGCATAATAGGTAACCAGTGTAAAGATAGCCAATTATCCTTCCTTGACTGAGGTATTCAGCGTATTTTGGGCCAAATAGCCTTATCACGTACCTTTGCAAATATAGCCTGAGTTGGCATATTTCGAGGAGATAGCATACGGCGTACTCCTATAGTTGAAAATAGCCTGGTTGGCGTAAAATGCCAGGATAGTGATATGAGCGTATTAACCCTAGTTTTAGCTCTCTCGATAATTAAAAATAGAACCAAATCTCATGCATTAAATGCAGAGATCTGCCCCCATCTCGTGCATTAAATGCAGAGATGTGCCTCGAGTTCTGTATGAAGAACAGCTTTTGACGTGGCGTTTGGTTTCGTCTCATCTTGAGCGTAAAAACTCATCTCTGCCTGTGTAGAATAGGCATCGTATTCCTTGAATGCGTAAAAAATAACTTGTATCAAGGATATGTCACTAAACGATATCCTGGGTCTCTGTGCAGAATTATCATTACAGCTGTCCTCTCGATCATCGTGCAGTACTCTTTGTCAGGAGTCAGATTTACTATTTTGTCTGACAGGTTCATTCGAGGAATACGAAGAGTTCCTCGTACAACTTCACGCTGCATTAAAAGTAGACATATTTTATGCCGGAGGGAGGTGTAGCATCCTTTTTACGCCAAAATAGCCTGTAAGTGTTGCTTTACACGGGCAGCTCTGAAGTCATGTTTTACGCCACACAGTGCTGGAGCTCTGTTTTATGCGGGCTTCATGCATATTGGGGTTTTATGCGTATAATTCCCCAGCGTATTTTTCATGCTTCTACAAGTAATACTTCAAAACACTTGGATAGTTACAGTCTTCCTTGTTTCACTCCATATTTGTTGACATATGCCTTATTTGCTCATAATTACTTGTTTCACACTACTTGCCATGCCATGATACCAGTTTTACTTATTTTATCATGTATTTTATTACCATTTCCTATTTTATAGTCTCTACCAGTCACGACCCACACCTGGTGAAGGGGAACGAGTATGTGGGTACGTCCAGCCTACGCCGCAATATCGGTGGTATAATGCTGTCTAGGTCTGTCACCCTCATATTTTCAATCAAAGGTAGTTTGGTAATTGACATGGGTATTTTATTTTAGGAGTATTATATTTAATATTATGCATGTGTAATTATTTATTTATTTATTTATTGTATTATTTATTATTAGATGTAGTATTTATTTTTGGACTTATATAGTAGACCAAACTAATTAAATTAGATGCATGAACCCAACATTTATTTTGGTTTAGATTGAGCCCAATAATTAGGCCCATTCATTAGGAGGATAAATTAATTAGTAAAACCATTAGACTAGAACCTTCCCTCCTTAATTAATTTCTTCATGAGAGGCCCCAAGGGGTAATTTGGATATTTCATACTTACTTGGAGAAGGGGCTAGGGCCGGCCACATTAGGAGGGAGGAGAGAGAGAGAGAGTCTTTCTTCTCATTTTCATTTGCATTTAGATCTAGAATTTTTTTTCCTTTCTAATTTCTTCATTTTCTCACCATTTTCTGCTCAATTTCTTCCCAAATTTCTTCTCTATTCTTTAATTAAGGCTACTACAACAAGGATCTACAAGAAGGAAGCAATGATCTATAATGAGGGAGCCAAGATCTAGAAGGAGGAGGCTACATTCTTCATTTGAAGTTTTTTATTGGGAATCTATCTCCCAATAGGTATATTTTAGTTTTCTCTCTTCTATTAGACTCTAAATCTGACATTTAACCATGAGAAACTATCCCACATGCATAGACTACCCATAGGAATTGGAATTAGGTTCATAGGAGACTTATGGTAGAAGTTATGTGTATTTTTGTGTCAATTTTGGGGGAATTCTGAGGTTGGCACACGTGATGTTTGTCAATTGGATCAAATTGACATGTGTATAATTATTTGTGACTAGTGTCATATCCACAATTGGGTACGTGTAGGCCGTATCCTAATAATTTGGCAATACAGGTTAATTTTGGGGGATTTTCTCTGACACGGGGACTTGTGCATATCACTTCTTGACACAGACACGTAGTTGATTATATAATTGTTTGTATTGTACATAATTAGTATTCTAGACTTGCTCGTATCCTTTGGAATATTTTTGGTTGCGTGGTGGAGCTGTATCTCAAGCGTATCATAAAATGAGTGTGATACGGGTGCGGTGCACTCTACGTGTTTGTTTCATTGCCCTAAATTCTATGTATGCTTGTGTGTATATATATATGTATGATATATTATATGATATATATGTATATGAGTGTGTATTTATATCATATTGTATAGGTGAGTATTTATAGCTAAGTATACATATAGCTATGTGCCTAAGTGTTTATATATATATATATATATATGAAGGGGTGTATATATATATATATATATATATATATATATATATATATATATATGTGTGTGTGTGTGTGTGTGTGTGTGTGTGTGTGTGTGGCATGTTGTGTGTTTGTGAGTGTGTGTGAGGAAGAGCAGCTTGGGCACAAGAGAGCAAGGCAAGGGGAATGCACAGCAACTCGTACAGTCTTCAATTGTGAGACTGTGAGGTATCAACTTGTGCATAGTGGCAGCAAGGGGGAGAGCAAATAGCTGCACAGCAGGGAGTATGCTCGGCAAGATGCAGCAGTGTGCACTTAGTGCACAGCAAGTCGAGCACACTACAACAGCTAGCAGATACAGCACTGAAGACCAAGGCAGTGTGTAGATCTTGCACAGAGCTACACAGTGGCATAGCAATCAACAGAGAGCACAGTACAGCAGGATTCCAGCACAGTTTCAGCAACAATGCAGTTTCAGTTCAGCTAAGTGCAGTAGCAGATAGCTGCACAGCAGCAGTGTGCAACCTCAGTCATCAACAACAACAGCAAGTCGAGCCACCACCTCCACTGTGCAGCAACCTACAAACCTTATTAACTTCCAACAAAGGTAGTAGCAGCAATAGCACAGTATCGTGCATATGTTTCAGCTATCAGTATCAGTTTTAGTTAGTGAGGCATTGGGTTAGTTGGGTTAGTTAGGTTAGGTGGTTTAGTTAGAGTGTTCAGTCAGTTAGTATAATAGTTGGTTAGTAGTTAAGTGATTAGTAGTTTAGTGTTAAGGTTAGTTATACTTGTTAGTATTAATGTTAGCAACTACTAGTTAGCTAAGTAACTATATATATATATATATATATATATATATATATATATATATATATATGTGTGTGTGTGTGTGTGTGTGTGTGTGTGTGTGTGTGTGTGTGTAAGTTATTGGTAAGTATCTAAATGTATGATATGTGATAGTTAGATGGATAGGTATTAAATGTTAAGTTAGTATCTATGTATTATATTAGTATATAATATATATCATAGTTAGTATATGTTTTAGCTTATAATTTAGTTATATTAGTATAGTCTAAGGTTTTGTGTATTAGCTATATGCATTAGGTTTTCAATTACCTTGGGATACCAAGGTAATATCAAGGTATTGGGTTTGAGTATCGAGATTTGTGTGTAGGTAGTGTGATACGCTTTAGTGCAAGGCTAAGGTATCCTATTTGCATTAGTTAACTAAGATATTATGTTTATTAACTTGTATATATATATAAATTACTATTTTTATATTAAAAACTTGCGTATCTTATGATACGACCTTTTGTGTCTCTTAGTATCTTAGTGTAGCTAGTGTGGCTTAGTTTTATAGTGGGTGGACCTAGTATCCTAGAGTTAGACTCATACAACCTAGAAATAGCCGGTTTGACTTAGAAATGGCTTTATGATCTAGAATTGCATCAGTTTAACTTATTTATATTCCAGAACCTTGTATTGATGCACGTACCATATATAGGTCTGTGTGACACCAGCTTGGGCATCGAGAGACATACCTTGCTCAGGACTTCAGGCGAGTACATTTCTTTGATAGTTTTTATTTCATAATAGTGTATATATATTACTTGTTCTAGAACTGTATACTTGATTCTAACACTGGATTACACGGACTGGTACTATATGGATCCCGTCAGGAGGTTTTATCCCCTACCGTGTTCAGTGGGTACTCATTCACATGTATTTTATTGTGTGCATCTGGTATTAATTTTCATGTGCTTCTTGTGCATCACTATTTCATGCTAGTGTGACTATATCGTGTTCATATACGTAACGTGTCGTGATTGGATCCATGAGTTTTGGTTGGGAAGAGGGAGTAGAAGTTGGTTATGTGATCGAAGCCCTATTGATCTCATGTGCATGTCGATTATATACTTCACGTATAATGGAGTTACATTTATACCTCATGTGCAACCTAAGCCGATCATATAACGAACTTGCACTCTAAACCACATAGCTAGTATTCCTGTTTTTCTACTTACAGTTTATTTCTATATTTCCAGTATTTACTTTCTAGTTCTTATTATGATTATTTGCATGTTCTCAACTGTATTGATCATTCTTATACTTGTGCATCTTGTATTCTTTTCTATTGCTCGTTATATATTCTCGATTATGTATTTGAAACTACTTTCAGAGGTATGTACTTCGCTCCAATCCTGACTGGATATATTTTTTAGATGATTGGCTAGAGGAGTTGTGTCCCACGTATTACGTCCCGCGGGAGGGTGATACTTTAGAGGATACTCCCCTAGAGCAAGAGGACATAGTACCAGTGACCGATGAGGTTTAGTTTATGATTTATTTTGGTTATATATTAGACTTGTATTGAGATTCTTGGCATGTATATTATTTTAGACTTGTGGATTGTATCTTCTTTCTTTCTTTGTTATTCCATTCGTGCTTTATCTTTCTTAGTTTGTATTGTGATTGAGTATAGTTACATTTGTGAGATACCATATTGTTCCTCCATTTGGAGTTGAGATGACTGACAGGTACCAAATATATATTGTTGAGATGTTAGTTAGTTAGAGTTAACCTAGACAGCGTTCTACCGTCGATGCTGTGGCGTAGGCTGGACGTACCCACGTACTCGTGCCCGAATATCCGGGTGCGGGTCATGACAAGGTCAGCTATTTATAGCTAACAATCTCACACAGTAATATATGTAATATGTCAATGGTATCTCAACTCCAAACGGAGGACAATATGATAATAATGTAATGATACTCAATCACGATAATCTATAAGAAAGAATGGCATGATATCAAATAAGGAAAGAAAGTCAAAAAATCATAAGTCGATAATAACTACAATAAAACCCTAAGTCTAAGAGTATAACAATAACAACATAAAGTCTAGGAGCTATAATAATACATCACAAAGTCTATATGCTGGAGACAAATCCAGTATAAATCTAAGTAAAGGTAACTAGAATAACTAGCGATACTGGTCAGGCCTCTACAACTACTCCCTCCTGTGGTCCGTAGAAGGTAGGACAAAAGTCCTTTAAATCATCTGGAAAAAATTTATCCAGTAAGGATGGAACGAGCACACCTCTAACAGCAGTTCCAGTTAATAGATAATGCCAGTTAATTGATAATGACTATAAACAGTAAATAGTAAATGTAATACTAGAGAAGAAAATAGTAAACATATATCATAATGTAGCAATAAAGAGAGAGAGAGAGAGAGAGAGAGAGGTAATAATTAGCTAATGTCATAAGATGTTGTTTACAAGGTTAGTGTCATACGAAATTGTTTACAAGGTTAGTGTCATACGATATTGTTTACAAAGTTAGTGTCATACGACATTGTTTATGTTAATATCATACGATAATGAGATGAACAATAATCTTAATATGCAAGTAACATCTCATGACTGAGGATCCACATATACTAATCCATATACCATCGTGTCATAATCATGTATAATATTTCTAAATACTTGAATTATAACAATTATAAAATAATAAAAACTATCAGATAATGTACTCGCCTGTGGTCCTGAGTAATGTACGAGGATCAAGTCAAAAATGGAGTCACAATGACCTAATTTGAAATATCAATGTCATTTAGTATATTGGAATAATAAACATGCTTAGACAAGCTAAAATATGATTTCTAGGTCAAATCTAGGCCATACTAGTCAAACTAGGTCAAACTTGGTCAAACAAGTCATTTCTAGGTAATATTAGTCTCTACCTATATTTCTAGGTCAATATCATAAGGCTATTAGCTATACTAGCAAATACGGGGTACTAGGATATCATATCAACCAATATTATTATATAACTTGTATACAAACACTAGTTAATATCATTAAATAGTATAGATACCTTATACTAGTCATAATACTAAGTAATATACATTACCTTATAGCTATTATCTAATACTACCTTAAAATCACTATTAACTGACCCAACCTTAGCAATCTAATCACAATTACCTTGGTAGATAGATACCAACTGCTACTCCATTCATACCACTCTAAAACCCTCAACTAATACCCCATCTTACCTCTAATACCTTAATCTCATATATGTATCTAAATCACATGTATACCCATATCTTAAACCTATGTATCACATTAATTAACCTCACCTAACACTTAAAGTTTACCTACTCTGTTACAGACAAAGTAACTTTACCTACTCATAACACCCTCATGTATCATTGATACATGCTCAACTCACCTCACATGTGCACAAGAACTCACTAATCAGTCACACACATACACACCACATGTATACATCATACATGTTTCCTGACACCCCTTTTCCTAATTTGCAACTGATACCAAGTATCGATCACTCCTTAATAGGACACCTCATACACACACATATCCTATTCAATATAACACAACTCCTCATTGCTCAACCTGGAAACAATTTACACACTTCTACACTGACCTAGCAACCAACTTGTTGCTGTGTTCACCTACATTAATATTGCTTACATTCCAGTTGCTCTAACATGACTTATACCATCCACTCGAGCCTCAAGCATAGATTCTTGAGCACATATTTTTGCTCATACTTACTGCTGATCCCAGACTCCACCTATTGCCACTGTAGTTCTTGCCTAATCCTGAGCCTCTGTGCACTGAAGGCACACCATCACACATCCAAGCTAACATCACCAACACCAATACCTAGACTTCCGCATCAAACAGTAACTCAACCTTCCCTTACCCTTATTGTTGTTGTTGGTTCTCATTCCCCTTGCCCTTTTATACCCTTAACTGATATTCTAATAAGTGTACTGACATATTATAGTATCAACACTTGCACATCCAACCTGTTGTACCTGATCTTCCAATACAGTGCAACCATTGCAGCCCTTCAACTACAATACAGAACTTTCAAATAACTAGTTACTCGTGTACATGTGCACATAAATGCACAAGTCCTGCATTTGAAGTTCATATGTACCCTTGGACTGAGACCTATCCTTGCTATACACAGTCTAATCCAAGAGGCAGATACTCCATCTTCTTGTAGTCTTATCAGACTTGCCTACAGTGGCACAGACCTGACCTCCATCTTAAAGTACACCAATGCAAATGATACTAAGTGTATCCTTGGTACACAACACCACCTCAACTTATACCTCAAGATACCAGAACATAGACACTATAACACACACAGACCTCTCCTCTTATACACTAGTTAGACACTCTGACTCAGTCACCCTTACACTTGCCAAACACTCACAGAACTACACACCACCACCCTTAACACATTGAAACTATGATACCTATCCACCTTCGCCAATTAATACTTCTTAAACATATACATATATCTTTCACATATATGTATATATACACTTATACCAATATATATATATATATATATATATATATATATATATATATATATATATATATATATATATATATATATATATATATATATACATGCATTTTAACAAACACCTAGTGCACAACTACTAGACAAACTCAAGATACACTTGTGATACACACCCAAAACACCAAGACACTCACTCAAGACCAATAAAAAAATATCAAATATGATAAATAATCCTAATTAGAGCAATAGGTTGTTATATTAAGTGTTGTGACAAAATATGACATGTGTATCACAAGTGTCGAAGAGAAAACTCCCAAAATTACTCTATATCACAAAGTATCATGATACAGCCTACTCGTATCCAATTGTGGACACGTATCTAGTCTCACACAACTAATCCAAGTTCAATTAGACCTAATTGACCAAATGACAAACACTTGGTACACCAACCTCAGATTTCTCCCAAATTAGGCACAAAACTCATTGTAACATTCATAATAGGGGTCCCTAGAGACTAATTCTTCTTCCTATAGGTAGCCCTAGTCCATAGTTGGGTTCCTAATGGTCAAATTATATAATTATAATATAATTAAAGAGGAATCTCAGAGTTATACCTATTGGGAGATAGATTACCAATGTACTCCTCCAAAAGGACACAAAGAGGACATAAGCTAATACAATCTCCTCCTCCTTGGTGCTCCTTGCCTCCTTCAAGATTTTAGTTCTTCTAATGGTAGAGAATAAGAGGGATTAGGAGTGATTTAAGAGAAATTGGGGGAGGAATGGGTTGATTTGGGGAAGAACTCAAATTGGGAATAAAATTAGAATGAAGAATGAAGAGGAGAGAGAAATACCCCTCCTATATAGGGACGGCCACATTCCCCTCTCCTAAGCAATGTAAAGTGACATGTTTACCCCTATTGGGTTGTCATGAAGAGGGTTTTAACTAATGGAAGCTTCTATGCTTAATGAAGGTTTACTCTAATCTATAATTAGTGAAAATGGTTGACTTAATTGGGTCCAAAAAGTGACTACTCTAATTGTTCGATCAAGTTGTCATATCAAGTCGAGTTAGCGCCATTAGTGTCAAGTCCAATAATTAGTCCAATCCACTAATCAATCAAAGAAAAAAAATTACAAATTATATATAAATAATACAAAAAGATTAAAATATTCCTATTCTGAAAATGTGGTAGTGACAAGTCTGCCCCCTTTAAAAAATTTCATCCTAGAAATTTAAAGCACCTCGCCACTCTCTCTCTCTCTCTCTCTCTTTCTTTCTCTCTGGCCAGTCATAACATATTCATCATAATCTTCACTGCGGTCAAACCTCCTACAATCATGGTCTATGAAATTCCTATCTAAAATCATACAACTTACAATTCTATTGAAGAAAAATAACATGCATGGTTATGGTCTCTACTTGTCGTGATATTACAGTCTCTATCAAGAGTATACTACTAACTATACTAGCTATATAGCACAAGAAACTATAAGGTACTAAGGAATCAATCAAATCAATAGATGGAAAAGGACAGAAAAAAGAAAAAGAACTTGCTAACCCATCACCTGTACCGTCGGCCTCCTCGACCGTCATCGTAAATGTTCCTCCCTGTCGGGGTGGCTCCCTCTGCAGGTGTTGAGCAATTTGTGATACCATAGTGGCCTAATTGGATCCCTACTTCATGATACTCATGAATCATCCACATTGATACTTCACTCCACCATTCTAAGATACTATCTATAGGGTACATATTCAAATTCCTCGCACTATCTACACAAGTCACTAACTCATTACTTGCCACTCCTATCTTCTCACTACTACATGAATCTATGCATATCTAAAACATGTCTGCTGACATGATACAACACCTAGAATCACCCATTGGTATGCTACTCTCCCTCATAACTCACTTGTTTTCTGATATTGTTAGTACCAATTACTAACTTTACTCTGACTCCTACCATAGAAATATTGTCACAAGGATACTACACTACGGGTTTTTTCTAGGCTTATACACTGATACATATTTCTCACATACCCTACCAGGGACCACTCGTAACCCACAAGCTATACTCTCAACAATCAACAATCAACAATGATACTCCACTGACACCAAACTATCTGCAAGTTACCAAACTACTACACTATCGAAAGAAGCTGCCTCAGGAACTAATGAAGGTAAAACTTTATAAGGAACTAAACTAGAGGCACTAAAGATATCCCTATCCTGAGCTAATAGGGGTGATGGAACATAATTCAATGATAACAAAAATGAATGATAGAGACGATATGTTAAGAACTAATTTAAGATACAATCTGATAAGCATAGCGGCAAAAATGATAGAGTCCATAACTAAGGTATGCACCTCTATAATCATGTTATCTAGAATCCTCGCTATGCCGAATAGTATAGCTGTGAGAAACTCTAAATTCCATAACTAAGATATGTACATCCAAAATCAGGTCTCTACGTTTTTGCCACAACAGTTAGTATGGCTGCGATAAACTCTATACTCCATAACCAAGGCAAACAGTTACCTTTCTTACTGTCCTCATCATAATATGTCATCAGAGTATACCTCAATTCAATCCATAAAATTTATCTCGATATAAGAATCAAAGTCAACAACGAACGACAAGAATCAAATTCAACAACGAACAAGAGAGATGAATGAAAACAAGTGAAAACAGATTTCATAATAGAGTTTATAGTAAGATTCTCAAGGTTCATCCCAGGAATCTCTTAAAAAATGCTAGTTTGTGATTGAGTATTCTCTCATCCTAGAACCTATATCCTATCGCAGGCTCGCAGTAGTACAACTAAGCCGTTGTTCTACCACGATATTGCACTGATTATGAAGCCTGACCTGCATGGGCCACCACAAAAATGTGTCACGACCAACACCCGATGAAGGACACGAGTACATTGGTACGTCCAGCCTACGCCGCAGCATCGACGGTAGAACGTTGTCTAGGTCAACTATCTATTATTAATAATCTCACGCAGTAATATATGTAACATGTCAATGGTATCTCAACTCCAAATGGAGGACAATATGATAGTAATGTAATGATACTCAATCACGATAGTCTATAAGAAAGAATGGCACGATATCAAATAAGGAAAGAAATTCACAAAATCATAAGTCGAGAATAACTACAATAAAACCCCAAGTCTAAGAGTATAACAATAACAACATAAAGTCTAGGAGCAATAATAATACATCTTAAAGTCTATATGCTGGAGACAAATCCAGTACAAAGCTAAGTAAAGGTAACTAAAATAACTGACGGCACTGGTCAGGCCTTTGCAACTACTCCCTCCTGTGGTCCATAGAAGGTAGGATAAAAGTCCTCTAAACATCTAGAAAAAATATATTAAGTCAGGATGGAACGATCACACCTCTAACAAAAGTTCCAGTTAATTGATAATGACTATAAACAGTAAATAGTAAATGTAATACAAGACAAGAAAATAGTAAAAATATAGCGTAATGTAGCAATAAAGAGAGAGAGGTAATAATTAGCTAATGTCATATGACATGTTTATAAGGTTAGTGTCATACAATATAGTTTACAAGATTAGTGTCATACGACATTGTTTACAAGGTTAGTGTCATACGATATTGTTTACAAGGTTAGTTTCATACGACATTGTTTACAAGGTTAGTGTCATACGACATTGTTTACATGGTTAGTGTTATAAGACATTGTTTAATATTAATATCATACGATAATGAGAGGAACAATAATCTGAATATGCAAGTAGTATCTCATGACTGAGGATCCACATATACTAATCCGTGTACCATCGTGTCATAATCATGTATAATATTTCTAAATACTTGTATTATAGCAATTATCAAATAAGAAAAACTATCAGATAATTTACTCGCCTGTGGTCCTGAGCAATGTGCGAGGATCAAGTCCAAAATAGAGTCACAATGACCGAATATGAAATATCAATGTCATTTAGTGTATTAGAATGATTAGCATGCTTAGACAAGCTAAAATATGATTTCTAGGTCAAATCTAGGCCATACTAGTCAAACTTGATCAAACAAGTCATTTCTAGGTAGTACTAGTCTCTACATATGTTTATAGGTCAATAGCATAAGGCTATTAGCTATACTAGCTAATACGGGGTACTAGGTTATCATATCTACCGATATCAATATATAACTTGTATACAAACAATAGTTAATATCACTAAATAGTATAGATACCTTATACTAGTCATAATACTAAGTAATATACATTACCTTATAGCTATTATATAATACTACCTTAAAATTACTATTAACTGACCCAACCTTAGCAATCTAATCACTATTACCTTGGTAGATAGATACCAACTGCTACTCCATTCATACCACTCTAAAACCCTCAACAAACACCCCATCTTACTTATAATACCTTAATCTCATATATGTATCTAAATCGCATGTATACCGATAACTTATACCTATGTATCACATTAATTAAGCACACCTAATACTTAAAGTTTACCTACTCTATTACATACAAAGTAAATTTACCTACTCATAACACCCTCATGTATTATTGATACATGCTCAACTCAACTCACATGTGCACAAGAACTCACTAATCAGTCACACACATACACACCACATGTATACATCATACATGTTTTCTGACACCCCTTTTCCTAATTTGTAACTGATACCAAGTATCGATCACTCCTTAATAGGATACCTCATACAAACACATATCCTATTCAATATAACACAACTCCTCACTGCTCAACCTAGAAATAATTTACACTCTTCTACACTAACCTGGCACCCAACTTGCTATTGTGTTCACCTACATTGTTGTTGCTTACCTTCCACTTGCTCTAACATGACTGATACCATCTACTCGAGCCTCAAGCAAAGATACCTGAGCACATATTTATGCTCCTACTTACTGCTGATCCCAGACTCCACCTACTGCTACTGTAGTTCTTGCCTAATCCCGAGCCTCTATGCATTGAAGGCACACCATCACATATCCAAGCTACCATCACCAACACCAATACCTAGACCTCCATATCAAACAGTAACTCAACCTCCTCTTACCCTTATTGATGTTGTTTGTTTTCATTCCCCTTGCCCTTCTCTACCCTTAACTGATATTATAATAAGTGTACTGATACATTATAGTATCAATACTTGCACATCCAACCTGTTGTACCTGATCTCCCAATGCAGTGCAACCATTGCAGTCCTTCAACTACAACACAGAACTTTCACATAACTAGTTACTCATGTACATGTGCACATAAATGCACTAGTCCTGCATTTGAAGTTCACATGTACCCTTGGACTGAGACCTATCCTCGCTAACACAGTCTGATCCAAGAGGCAGATACTCCCTCATCTCCCTGCACTCTTCAGACTTGCCTACAGTGGCACAGACCTGACCCCCATCTCAAAGTACACCAATGCAAATGATACTAAGTGTATCATTGGTACACAACACTACCTCAACTTACACCTCAAGGTACCAAAACACAAGCACTATAACACACACAGACCTCTCCTCTCATACACTAGTTACATCCTCTGACTTAGGCATCCTTACACTTGCCAAACACTCACAGAACCACACACCACCACCCTTAACACATTGAAACTCTGATACCTCTCCACCTTTGCCAAATAATACTTCTTAAAAATATACATATAACTTTCACATTATATATATATATATATATATATATATATATATATATATATATATTAACAAACACCTAGTGCACAACTACTAGACAAACTCAAGATACACTTGTGAAACGCACCCAAAATACCAAGACACTCTCTCAAGACCTATAGAAAATATCAAATATGATAAATAAGCCCAATTAGAGCAATAGATAGCTATAATAAGTGTTGTGGCAAAATATGACATGTGTATCATAAGTGTCGAAGAGAAAACCCCCCAAATCATTTTGTATCACAAAGTATGATGATACAACCTACTCGAATCCAATTGTGTACACGTATCTAGTCTCACACAACCAATACAAGTCCAATTAGACCTAATTGACCAAATTACAAATACTTTGTGCACCAACCTCGAATTTTCTCCAAATTTGGCCCAAAACTTATTGTAACATTCATAATAGGGGTCCCTAGAGGCGAATTATTTTCCTATAAGTAGCTCTAGTCCATAGGTGGGTTCCTAATGGTCAAATTACACAATTAGAAAATAATTAAAGAGAAATTTTAGAGTTATACATATTGGGAGATGGATTCTCAATATACTCCTCCAAAATGACACAAAGAGGACACAAGCTAGTGCAATCTCCTCCTCCTTAGTGCTCCTTGCCTCCTCCAAGCTTTTAGGTCTTCTAATGGTAGATAATGAGAGGGATTGGGAGTAATTTGAGAGAAATTGACCGAGAAATGGATTGATTTGGGGAAAAACTCAAATTGGGAATAAAATTGGGATGAAGAATGAAGAGGAGAGAGAAATACCCCTCCTATAAAGGGCCGGCCATATGCCCCTCTCCCAAGCAATGTAATGTGACATGTTTAACCCTATTGGGTTGTCATGAAGAGAATTTTAACTAATGGAAGCTTCTATGTTTAATGAAGGTTTATTAAATCTCTAATTAGTGAAAATGGTTGACTTAATTGGGTCCAAAAATTGACTAGTCTAATTGTTGGGTCAAGTTGTCATATCAAGTCTAGTTTGGTCCATTAGTATCAAGTTCAATAATTAGTCCAATACACTAATCAATAATAAAAATAAAAATAATTACAAATTATATATAAATAATATAAAATGATAAAAATATTCATATTCTGGAAATGTGGTAGTGATACTACCATATATTGGAACTGCTTTCAGTATTTGTACACGTTCCATCATGTCACTACTACATTTCTATAATAGGTATATTTTTATTATTTTACCTTATTTTTATATTGTGCATATTATTTATTTATATATAGTAATTATTAATTATTTGGTCAGTGGACTAGACTTCCTAATAGACATGACACTAGTGAACCTAACTAGACCTGACATGACAACTTGGACCAACTTATTAGACTAGTCACTTTGGACCCATATTAGCTAACCATTCTCACTAATTAAAGATTAAATTGAACTCTCATTAGGAAGATAAGCTTCCTCACCTAATTAATTTCTTCATGAAAACCCACTAGGGGTAGATAGATAATCATGCATTGCTTGGACAAGGGGAAAGGGGGGCGGCCCTAATTATAGGTAGGGGTTCTCTCTTTTACTCATCCAAATCATTTCCTAATTAGTGTTCGTCCACAAATAGCTTCATCCCTCGACCAAATTCTAACAAACCACTCTCAATCCCTTCCTTAATCATCAGCTAAGGAGCACTAGGAGCTTGGCTTGCTGGAAGCATTAGAGAAGAAGGAGTTTGGCTAGGAACTTGTGTCCAAATCGTGTCCTATTGAGTTTTTATTAGGAATCCATCTCCCAATAGATACATTCTTAAATCTTTCTTTAATTAGGTTTTATATGTTGCATTTGATCATTAGTAACCCACTCATGCATTAGGGATACACATAGGAAGAAGAACTAGGTTCACATGACCCTTATTGTGACTTCTATGTTAAGTTTTGTGCCCAAATTAAGAGAAATCTGAGATTGGTGCACCAAATGTGTGCCATTGAGTGAAATAGGTTTAATTATACCTAAATTAATATTGTGGGGGTAGCTACGTGTCCACAATTGGATACGAACAGGATGTGTCATGATATTTTGTGATACGCTATGATACGGGGGTTTAATTTGGGGTTTTTGTGCATAATAGTGTAATCTCTTTGAATTGTATTGTAAATAATTACTTTAGTTATATAAAGTTGTAATTGATATGTATAATTAGTATTTATGGGTTATTGAGGGTTTTGGTACTTGGTTGAGAGTGTATCATGACACTAGGGTGAGTATCTTGGTGTGTACACCAAGTGTTTGTAATTTTGTCTAGTGTTTGAGTGTGTGTATATATATATATGTGTGTGTGTGTGTGTGTGTGTGTGTGTGTGTGTGTGTGTGTACCTATCTTTGTGGTGTTTCTAGCTTTAGAATGAGTATGGTTTGATTAGGTTGGATATTGGTGTAATTAAAAGTACCATGTATTGAGGTGGACGTGTATTGAATTGATACTGTGACTGAAATTGATCCTAAAATTGAGGAGCAGCAACATACAGGTACTTCTATATATGTATCAATTGATTATAGCTTGAAGTGAGTGTGCAGTTGGGTTATATTGAGGTTCAACAATGGATATTCAATTCAGTTCAGAACTAGACTAATAGGACTCGAGTGTTGGAGCATTGGAGAAGAATTAGCATATCCTTAGGACTGTAATGTAGACATAGTTATAGGTGTTCAGGAGGTGTGATATTCTAATATGTAGGAGATGTGTGGATTCTTTGAGGCAGTAGCCTTGCACTGGCAAGGCAATGCTTGCAGACAGGAAGTAAGGGTATAGTAGCACAGTGACAGTTGACTGAAACCTTTGTATCGATAGAAGGATCTTGCAGTGTACACTCGAAGAGGGAGTCAAGGTTTATCAGTTTTCCTGTAACTCGAGAGCTAGCCAGCAAATACCTGGGCAGTAGTTGGGTGTAGCTGTGAGTATCAGTGTTAAGTTTTAGTAATAGTTCATGATGAGTTGGTAAGTGTTCATGAAACCAGTGAACTAGTGTTTGGGGATGTCAATGGGGTATTATTATTTAGTGTAGAATATCAGAGGGTTGTGCCAAGTTTGGGACTAGGTGTTGTCGCGCCCCAGTCCCAAAATACGTAAGACTAGGAATACGTAAGTATGCCAGCCGTATGTATATGGCAACTCCAATATATGGAAACCATAACACATACGTACGCTGTATTATGAATAACAATTCACAAGTGGTATAAATTTATGTCATAAGTCACAGGACATAACTAGATCTCATCCACAGAATCAATAACCAATCAACTATATAACTGAATCAAGTATAAAATGCTTGATAAGAATAAGTTGCTGGGTGGAGACAAATCCACTACCAAACTAGAATATAAGAGGAACAAAATAAGTACATCTAATGAACAATAAGACTCGAAGAGAGGACCTACTCAAAAGAGAAGGGAGTAGCAAGTCCTGATCCGTGCTTCTACAAATAGTAATGATCGTCTACACTTGGAAAGGGACCAGGTCCTCATAGGGACGTAACAAGATACATAGAAGCATGCCAATTGAATACAGTAAAACATGCATAATAGATAAAAAATATATAAGTACGTTGTATCGTATCTCCCACCACAGAGATCCGAATTCGGTGATTCCTTTTGGTATGCGTAGACCACTTGACCTAGTTTAATTTCTGTTAAATAACCCTAGATTATTAACTGCTGTGGATAGAATTAAATTCGTTGGAAAACTCCGCGAACCCACTTTTTCCAGATTTCCAAAAGTTATGAAACGGAGCGCGCCCCGCCAAACGGGACCGCCCTGCCGTGTACCAAGCATACCGAACGGTATAAATAGCGTAACCAGACATGTAAAAATTTGCGAAAACTAATTCGGACGCGTGTGCGCGCCAAAATCAGCCCGTATCCGCGGACACACCCCGTGTCATAACTTTTGTGGAAGTCGCTCGCATTTTGTGCACGCTCGTCAGATTGGGACAAAACTTATGCCACTGGACTCGTGGTAACGTGCTGGTCCTGTGACCCAATTTTCATGCAATTTTGAGATAGTTGACCAAGTCGCCAATTGGCAGGCCCTACGGTTGACTGTTTGGGCGAATTTGTGTTTGGCCCATCGAAATCCATATTTGGACATACCGTTGGGTTCGTATTGACATCTAGAGTTGTTTGAACTATGATTTGTCCTATTTAGAGACTGTTACCCTTGGCACATTTTTCGATGCAAAATGAGCTACACGTGGACTCCACTTTTACCCAAAATTATCGTTTTGCCCCTGTGTCCAAATTGGACGAAAAAGAAGTACTTTCTAGTTATTTTTCTTATTCTGGGAACGTTGATGATATTTATTTCAGCATCCGGAGACGTTCATTCTGAGGTCGTAGCTTCTGACTCTTGGTATGGACATCGGGACATTATATTTTGCAGCTTTCTTGCCAGGCAAAATACCTTGCCAAATTATTACAGTACTTTTGTATGCTATTTATATTTCTGTATATTTATTACAATCTATAAATTTCTTGCATGTGTAGTTTTCTTTCAGTCATTACTATGTATTAGATATGTTGACACACACATGGCACTTAGTATCATGAGAGGACAATCATTAGGCGTATGGGCTTTTAACCACTCTGGTAAACCGTAGTATATAGTTCGCACTACGGACGTGTGTCGCGCTGGTCGCTACCCCAGAGGTATGTCGATTTCTATAGAGTCGCATTGGTCGCTACCCCAAAGGTATGTCGATTTCTGATGTCCATTGACGGGTGTGTGAGTTGTGAGGCTTAGATCGAGTAGACTACCCTTGCCCATACGTCAAAAAGTTGTCCTCATTGCATTCATTTAGATTGTCTTATACAGCATACTTATTTATTTTCAAATATTATGCATGTTTACTGTATTCAAATTGGCTCGCTTTTCTGTATCTGGTTACGTCCCTCTGAGGACCTGGTCCCTTGCCAGGTGTATCTGTTCTTGAGTATTTATAGGAGGGCAGATTTGGATGGTTACATATGTTTCGTGGATGTCTTCTCTTCGAGCCCCGTGGTTGTTAGCTGGTATTCTTGTATTGTGTTTATTGTGTTGTACTTTTTCATTCGAGTTGGTAGTGGATTTGTTTCCATCCAACCATCATCCTTAGATACTTATATTGAGATCTAGTTTCATAGATATTGGTTATTTATTTATATTTAATTTTCGTGGATGAGATTTAGATTATACCCTGTGACTTGTGACATATGTTTATACCACTGGTGGATTGATATTCATATTACAGCGTACGTGTGGATTTTGGTTTCCATATATTGGAGTTGCCATATCCATGCGGCTGGCATGCTTACGTGTTCCTAGTCCTACGTACTTTTGGGACTGGGGCGTGACATGTTTTTGTGGTGGCCCATGCAGGTCAAGAGCATATTGTCTCAGTTATGTTACTGTACCGAACAAGCCTGCACCAAGGAATAGAGTATAGGATCTCATCCACAATTGACTATGATTCGCTCTTCTTCCAATCCATTCTATTTGAATAATTGTATCCCGCTTGATTTCTGTACTTCCCTGATAATTCCTTAAGTATAGCCCCCTCCTAGAATATATAAGTCCCTGTTGTTAGATGATAAGTAAGGTAACCTTCCTATTAAGAGTACCATTAGAGTGTTGACACACCACTAAGTTAGAATATCTAGTGAACCCTAGAATTCCTTATCTATAGATTGGTTTACCATTACCCCTTGATGTATTATGAAGACTTGAGAGTAGTATAGACACTACTAGAGTTAGCTAGAAGTTTTACCATAATGTTTGACCCTAGTATTGAGGAACCAATAGAAAACCAAAATTTAAAATTAGGACTGAACCTAACCTTCATAGTTAGATAGTATTGGAGAACTATAAACTTAGATCATTGTCTTATTATTAGTAGACAGCACCTTAGGAAGCCTAGAGAAATGTAAACAATACTTTCTCCTTAATCATACCTCGAACATAGCAACTAGCATACCACTCCCTCTTAGAAAACTATGATGCTATTTAGAGCCCCTATTTTAATTTCATATATTTTTCCTCTGCGACCTTAGCGTTCGCTAATTGCGCGACGACTAAATTTTGTTCTTCTACTCTTCATCTTTCAACTCGTGCTATCTGACACTTCTGATTGTAGGCCAAGTAATTTCATTCTAAGTTAGTATATATAGCTTGCTATGATTATAGTTGTAAACTTGAATTTTGAATTCTTGTGCTTAGTAATTAGAACTTGATAGTTTTAAGTTATTCTGGTAGATTATGACCTGATGATTATCCCTTAGTTTTAATTGCGTAACTTGTACCATACCTCGATACGAGTTATATTCTTTTTTTTCCTTGAAGGCTAGTAACTTTTCATTCTTACTATTGACACTTGTTCTATAAGCGCTATGACTAAAACTTAAGACGACCATGACCTATGTAATGTAAGAGGATACCCTAATGAGTACCAAGACCCTTTCTCGTAGACCTTAACAGAAGTTTCTACGATATCCTTAAGGCAATTACAGTATTAGTTTATTGTTATAAGTTGGGTAGTATACCTCATAACCTAGTATCACATAGTCTTTTGCCCTATTATTGAAGTGTAGCTGAATGACATTAACCGTGTGCTAGCATAAGAAGATAATATTTTATCAGACTGTAGAGCTTAGAAGCCCATACCCCTATTTGGTCGACTAGCGACTTAGACAAGGATTTAGTATGACCACTGTAGAGATTGTAAGAGTCTTATCTTTTTGTGAACTTGAATTGTTATGTACCTTCTTTCATCATAATCCAGCATATTTATATTTGCTGTACTACCTTGACTTATGCTGCTATTGTAGCCTAGTTTTTGCAAGCTTATTCTTTTATCGAGCTTGTTCATGACATATGTATTATTGGGTGCACACAATGATACAATTGCCTAATCAGAATCGGTGTATTAAGGTCTAGCTAACCTTAGTACGCTTGGTTCGCTCTTCGCATGACTACTTTACGTGGATTGAGATATATGGTAGTAGATGGATATACTTGTCCCTAGACATGTCTGACACATCGTATCGGTTATATAACTGTACTGATATGAGCATGTAAATAGGAAATTACAAAAAAAAAGGATTTCAATCCACAATTGTCCTGACAACTCTCTTTTCGAATTCTTTAATCTCTTTGAACCTCGTACTTGTATTCTGTCACCTTTACCTTGAATTCTTTATTATTTCTCTCCGTTTTCCCCTATTTCGGAAAGACAAAACCTCGTGCTGGTATAAGTTGACACTGATAGTACTAGATATACCCCATAAGGGTAATCACATGACTTAGTGACTCTCTTTTATAATTGATTGTCACGCCCCAGTCCCAAAATATACGAGACCAGGCCACATGGCATTAGCCAGCTGACACGTCACTAAGGGTTTAACCCAATTTAATGGACCCAAAGGAACGTGCTACGCTGTCCTAAAATACTACAGTCTAATACAGGTAAATTTATCTCATCCACAACAAAATATCAGGAAAAGTGCTGAATATATAGATGATAAGTCTGAAATATCCTAAATAAATCAGATAAAGTCTTGTGGGAACAAACCCACTACAAAAAGTAAGCAAAAGTAAAATAAGATAAACTAGTGCATCATCTTCGAAATATGTAGCTCCAACTCCAGGTGTACTTGGACAGATTTTGATGGTAGTTCTTCTAATTCCTCCTCAGTGGAATATCTCTTCTCCTGTCCAGGGCCATCCGCTGTGGGGTGGGATGTCTCATCTAAACCTGGCAGGAAACCAGGTCCTTAGTGGGACGTAACAAGATACAGAAAAATAACATGTCATGTATATAAATACTGAATAAAAAAAATAGAGGGTGTGCTAGCCATCTAAGTGAATGCAATTTGAGATAACTTTAGTACGTATGGGTAAGTGTGGCTAGACATATGTTGACATAATTCACCAATCCGTAGTGACTGGCTAATATATGCCACATATGCCCCCGTTCAAGGGCACTATGCAATATACCATCTACGATGAGTATGGTCACGGGAATATATATATAACAGCCGTATCACTCCGTCGAGTGCGGTATCGGGATAAAGAGGTGGGTGTCCCATACGTCTTTTAGTCGTTCTCCCCGCCCAATGTAATTAATGCCAAGTCATAGTTTTCATGATTCTATTCTAAGCCGTGATGCACGTCGTACATACTGGTAGCTAATCAACTACATAAACTTGCATCCCAAAATAAAGTGCAACCTTGTTGCGTGTACCCGTGTCAGGGTCTAAGAGGATATTAGGATACCCTCACAGTTGATGGTAAGTCTGTAAAGACTAGGTTAATTATACTACGTGTCAACGTACTTGTTGACGGTACCCGAGGCAGTCTCAGATACTTACTATTATATGAAATTTACTAACAATAAAATTCAACAGTTTAACAATTAAACAGTAAAAACTTGGCAAGATATACTTGTCTACTTCCTGAGTGTGTTGAAAACCTGTACTTGAAATCAAGTCTGGGGGATCCTGTGACAGGGGGTCACTGACTGCGTCGTAGAGGTACTCTGTTTAGGACATACAGGGCTCGTGAATATCATGGGTATAATATAAAAGTATATACATACTTATGTAAATATATACATATTAGACAATATGTATATATAATATAGGGTACACATATGTATATATAGAGTATATATAGATATAGTATACATAGTAGTATGTATATATTTATATAGCATATATATATAATAAAGAAAAGAAATGCAGGAAAGGTAAATATATATATATACTGTATATCCAGTATTATATTAGATATATAATATAAATATATGTATAGATAATACATATATATATATATATATATATATATATATATATATATATATATATATATATATATATATATATATATATATATATATATATATATATATATATATATATATATATAATTAAAAGAAAAGACAGTGCAAAAAATGTAAATACATATATATATACTGTATCCAGTATTATAGTATATAATATATATGACATTATATATAGATAATATATATACATAGATATATATATATATATATATATATATATATATATATATATATATATATATATATATATATATATATATTTACATATACATATATATATAATTAAAAGGAAAGACAGTGCAGGAAAGATAAATACATATATAAATACAATATATCTAGTATTATATTAGATATATAATATAAATATATGTATAGATAATACATATATATATATACATAGATATATATATATATATATATATATATATATATATATATATATATATATATATATATATATATATATATACATATATATATAATTAAAAGAAAAGACAGTGCAGAAAATGTAAATACATATATATATACTGTATCCAGTATTATAGTATATAATATATATGACATTATATATAGATAATATATATACATAGATATATATATATATATATATATATATATATATATATATATATATATATATATATATATATATTTAATTAAAAGGAAAGACAGTGCAGGAAAGATAAATACATATATAAATACTGTATATCCCGTATTATATTAGATATATAATATAAATATATATATAATACATTATATATAGATAATATGTATATGTATATGTATACATAGATATTATATATATATATATATATATATATATATATATATATATATATATATATATATATATATATATATACATATATATATAATTTAAAAGAAAAAGAAAATACATATATAATTATATAAGTATTATAATATATATATACACACACACACACACACACACATATATATATATATATATATATATATATATATATATATATATAAATGAACAAATACATATATATATAAGAAAATATATATATATACTGTATTTATTTTATACTGCAATATTTAATAATAATAATATATATTATAATATATATGATAACATATATTTTGATATACTTATATATATATACATATATATATACATATATACATACATATATGTATACATAAATATATACATATAATAATAATAATAATAATATATATAATAATACATATATATACTGTATTTATACAGTATTATATAATATAAACATATATATAAATATACATATATATATATATATATATATATATATATATATATATATATATATACATATATACATACATATACATATATATATAAATATGTATTAATAGGGGGGGCATATACCTGACACGTCAGGTGGGGGGGCCCGCGTCGTCACCGGTGGAGGTCCGGCGGAGCTCCGGCGAAGCTACAGCGGCGGTTGCAGCAGCAGCAGTTGTAGCAGTCAACAGCAGCAGCAGCAGTGGCAGCTGCGGTGGCTATGGCGGCGGTTGCGGTGGTGGTGGAGGCGGCTCAGGGTGGGGGTTCGGTGGCGGAGGTGATGGCGGTGGTGTCAGTGGTGGTGGTGGTGGCCTGTGGTTGTGGTGGACAGAGTGAGGGAGGTCGGGGGGGTGTGGTGCTGTGGTCGGGAGGGGGAGGTAGGGGTGCTGTGGCAGCGCTGGTGGTGGTGGCGGTGGCCGTGGGGGGCTGTGGCGGTGGTGGTTTGGTAGAGGGGGTCGAGGCGAAGGTGATGGGGGGTGGTGGCGGTGGACCAAGGCGGTCGGGGTGGCGGTGAGAGAGGTCGGGGGTGGTGGAGCTGCTGTGGTGCAGGAAAGGGAGAGGGGCACTGCGGGGGCTGCCGGAGGCGGAGGCGGCGGCCAGGGAGGGTGGTGGTTGGCCGGAGGGTAGCTGGGGGAGTGGCGAGGTGGTCGGCGGTGGTCCGGTGGGCGAGGGTGGCCGGAGGTGGATGTGGGATGGGTTTGGGTTGAGGGAGGGGGCTGGATATATATAGGGTTAGGGTTTAGGATAGATTGGTAAATAGTAAAAAAGTTAAGGGTATTTAGGTAATTTAATTTCTAGAATATTTTTAGCTAATATTTCAGGATACCCATGCCACATGTAAGGTTTATATTAACTAACCAATGAGGTTATGCCACCTCATAGAAATTTGCATAAAAATCCTTGAAATTTCCTGAATTGCATATAAGTCCTAAAATTGGTATTTTGCGCAATTATGCAATTTGTTTGGAAAATCACCTGGTTCCTAAAAATACTAAAATGCACAAAAATGAGGGGGAAAGCTGGAGGAATGCCTAGGCAGGGGTGGGGATGAGCCTGGGCAGGGGCAGGGCCTGGTTCTTTGGGTGATACGGGTCACCTTATTTATTATTTAATAAATACTGCGCACGGTGTTCTCTAATTATTTAGAGGCAGGTAGGGCCATAATTTTACTACGGTGTCAATATACTAATTGTAGTATATTTCAATTAGAATATTCTTGTATTTTTGTTTGGGCAAAACAGGTACATGTTGGGTCTCAAATCTCTAGGGGTACAGAGATGGGTAAAGAGCAAAAAATTAAATAGGAATTAAATATGGACTTTTGTAACGATATTTGTGCGTCTCAAACGAGGGTCAAAATAAAGCATCTGTGAGTTAAACAAAATTTAGGAAAATAGTCTAACATGTCTAGGGCAGGTATGTGAATTTTGTTTGGGAAATACAGCTAGTGTAATGCTCTAATTAATTGTGTGTGGTACAGGTGCATGTTTAAATAGGATATGTAAACAAAATAAATTTAAAAAGTTGCAACGATTCTAATTAGCATAAAAATAATTTTAAAGTACTGAAATCTGGTCGAGGCAGTTTATAATCTACCCTCCTTAGAATATTTCGTCCTCGAAATAAAAACAGACATATAATGAAAGAGATTGATTTGAAATATTAGGACAAAGACATATAATGATAACTGAAAATTGATTTGAAATATCAGGACATACCCTGGTCTGGAAATAGATGGGGAAAACGTTGTCGAATATCCTCTTTTCGTTCCCAGGTTGACTTGCCTGGTGCATGGTGTCTTTATGCAATACAAACTAGAGGGATAATCTGGCCTTGCAACACCTTCTCGCTTCGATCTAGGATTTCTACGGGCTCCGACAGTGATCTCTGAATGGTTCAGCACATGTCTTGGATCTTGAATGTACCCCCTTAGTTGGGATACGTGGAAGACGTCATGTACTTCTTCCAATGTCTGAGGTAAGGCTAACTTGTAAGCAATTTCTCCGATGCGTTCCAATACATCGAAGGGTCCGATGTACCTCGGGCTTAGTTTTCCTCTTCTTACAAGTCTGATAGTTCCTCGGGTAGGTGAAATCCTCAAAAACACATGTCCTCCTAATTTACTCTATGTGTACCCTTTATCCAAACTATATGGGTATCATCAGGTTTACAACTGGTCGTATATTATTGGTAGTTCACGATGTTTAACTCAAGGTTAACATCTGTCTACCCTCTCTCCTTCAATTTAATTGTTCTATTCCCAAAACTACTTGTAGTACTCAGCTATCACTTCATTCATATGATTGAGCCTAGCAATCAATATCTAGCAATGTACCTGTCTGTTTTTGCTTAGTCTTGATCATTATCTAGAGGTGGAAATATAATTTAGGTCGGATACTATAAGTCATCAGGTGACTAGGGGTTAACTGCTATGTTTTGCTACTCTAGATACTATTTATACCCTATCTATACTTGTATGTTCTTGTACTCCGGGTAACCTAGTGGTCTAAGGATGATGCTTCTTTTCCCGTAGTCTAGTATAGCATTTGTACTTGGCTTAATCAGTCCATGTCTAAGACAACGTCAAAGTTTAGTATTGATAGTACCAAGAATCGCGCTATCATCTCTCTTCTACAAACGACTATTGAGCATGTTTCAATAATGTTGGTAACTGGAACAATGCCTCCTCTGGTAAGAATTTTCCAGCACTTAGGTAGTGTGAAAGTGGCTAGTTTGTGCATGGCTATGAATTTACTAGATATGAAGATAGTGTAATGCCAGAAATATTGCGGTTGTGGATAATAACGCAACTAAAATGGTACCTGAAATGGGTTCACTTCCTGGTTCCTCTGCAACTGTAGCTAGTGCAAGGGTCTGCCCGTGCCTTTGTCCTTCGGTTTGATGTCTGTCTTGGTAGTACTGCATTTCCTGGGAGGCCAAGGGTGGTCCCCTCTGAAATCTTCCATATGCTGGGGGATGCTGACCTTCAGTAGAGGGCAGCACTCTCCGGGCTGGTGTTGCTGGTCCTTACCCGTTCTGGAGTGCTGCTTCTCTGTGTTGTGGGCAGTCTCTGGCCCTATGTTGACTTTCTCCACATATTAGGCATATTCTATGCTTTCTTCGGCAGTTTTTGGCATAATGTCCCTTCCTGCCACAATGGTGACAAGTCGGAGGTTCCTTGTGTTGATATGGCCCCGTCTTGTGTTGTGTCTAATTTTTCGGGTGACGGATTGGTCCACCTGCTCCGGTCTGGTCTCTGGCTGGTATGGTTGGATTTGAGCGTCTTGCTTCTCGGCCAATGGCTTCTTGTATCCTTGCTTCCAAAAGAACTTCTTCGTAGGAAATCCTTGACTGTGCCGAGGTATACCCTTGGAGTTCGGAGGTAAGGCCATGATGGAATCTCAGGGCCTTCTCCAGCTCGTTGGGTATCAGGTTTGCACCGAATTGACTTAGTCGACTGAACTCCGCGTCGTAGGCGTCGACGGTCATGTCCCCTTGTTCTAAATGCAGGAACTGGGAGTACAGATCATTTCTGATCGTAGCTGGAAAGTATTTTGCATGGAAGTGCTCCAGGAATTGCTCCCAAGTATGGTTTCTGCCGATGCTGCGCTCTATGGAGTCCCACCAGTGATGGGCGTTGCCTTTTAGTTGGGCCCTTACTGCGATCATCCATAGGTCGGGGTGAATCTGTGATCCTTCTAGCAGTATTTCCGTGTTGGAGATCCAGTCTGAGATCTTTTCCGGAGTTTCGTTGCCAGAAAAGGTTCTCGGGCTCATTCGGCGAAATCCTTGAACAGTGCCAGGGGGTTGGACAGGTGCTAGTGCCGGGACAGTTGTCATCTCCAGAGCTGTTATCAAGGTCTATCTCAGGGCTTCAGTTTGTTGCCACTGAGTCTGTCTCAGGGCTTCAGTCTGTTGCCACTGAGCCTGCAACAGGGTTTGGAAATATTGGAACATCTGGGTTTGTTCCTCAAGTTGTGGCATCAGGGCTGAGAGGGTTGGAGGTGGAGGCAAAGGTGTCTCCGCCTGCGGTGTTGGTGCTTGAAAAGTTTGCCCTTCTTGCTGGGCTGGTATTGTCTCCTGGGTAGGGTCCTGGGGAAGGTACGGGGTCGTTGGATTGACCAGCATCCTTCTCGGGGATTGGTCTCTTGGAGGGGTTGGGGTTCTTTGGACATCTGGCGATGGGTCTGTTGCTTGGTCAGCCCCATCAATCGCGTGTCCACCGGGTATGTCCATATTTCTGAAGAAGATAGAATAATTAGAAAAGTACGAAGGAATTTAATAATTGATAATCAAGCAGGATAAAAAATTTTGTGGATGAAGTTAGAGTGGATGAGACCTAGTATTCCTATCTTATAGCAGGTTTGCTGAGCATGTTATCATGCTACTAGCAATTAACTAAACCTGCATGGGCCACCACTAAAACTATGTCACGCCCCAGTCCCAAAATATACGAGACCAGGCCACGTGGCATTGGCCTGCTGACACGTCACTAAGGGTTTAACCCAATTTAATGGACCCAAAGGAACGTGCTACGCTGTCCTAAAATACTACAGTCTAATACAGGTAAATCTATCTCATCCACAACAAAATATCAGGAAAAGTGCTGAATATATAGATGATAAGTCTGAAATGTCCTAAACAAATCAGATAAAGTCTGGTGGGAACAAACCCACTACAAAAAGTAAGCAAAAGTGAAATAAGATAAACTAGTGCATCGTCCTCGAAATATGTAGCTCCAACTCCAGGTGTACTCGGGCAGATTCTGATGGTAGTTCTTCTAATTCCTCCTCAGTAGAATATCTCTTCTCCTGTCCAGGGCCATCCGCTGTGGGGTGGGATGTCTCATCTAAACCTGGCAGGGAACCAGGTCCTCAGTGGGACGTAACAAGATACAGAAAAATAACATGCCATGTATATAAATACTGAATAAATAAAAATAGAGGGTGTGTTAGCCATCTAAGTGAATGCAATTTGAGATAACTTTAGTACGTATGGGAAAGTGTGGCTAGACATATGTTAACGTAATTCACCAATCCGTAGTGACTGGCTAATATATGCCACATATGCCCCCGTTCAAGGGCACTATGCAATATACCATCTACGATGAGTATGGTCACGGGAATATATATATAACAGCCGTATCACTCCGTCGAGTGCGGTATCGGGATAAAGAGGTGGGTGTCCCATACGTCTTTTAGTCGTTCTTCCCACCCAATGTAATTAATGCCAAGTCGTAGTTTTCATGATTCTATTCTAAGCCGTGATGTACGTCGTACGTGTCACGCCCCGATCTACCGCAGGCAATCGACCGTCCTCGCTAGGTGGGAATCACCCTCGCCAGCGCTCCCGCGGGACGATCGCTTTGACCCATCCGGGCGTGATGCCGCACGAGCATGATCCACGCCCGTGCAAGGCCATGGTTCATTGGCTGGCGGCAAGAGTTCTAAGCCACAGGGTCGCACAGATTGTCCGAGTGCAGCGGAGTCATGAACGCATAGCGATTTGGTAACAGGTTCACTGAGTCGATACATATAGCGGAAGCATTGAAACACAAGTTGAAGTAAAGCAAGCTCTTTTATTGATATAAAACTTGTGTTACAGGTGGCATATAGCCTAGATTACAAGTCGCTCAAGCCTCTCTCTCTAAAACATAAAGCGTGCCAAGTGGCTACAATTATGGAATGATTGTACAGGCGATGGTCAGGCGATGTTCACAATATTATGTCTTGTATACGTGCTTCAGTTCCGGATGCACCGTTGCTTCGGAGTGTTGTCCACGCCTTAGCACGCACGTTGGAGGCATCCATACCAAACGAGGTTCTCCCGCACCCTGCACACAAACTGGTGGATTATCAGTACATTGAATGCACTGGTGGGGAAGCTACTCGCCCGCTCGACAAATCCAAATACGTAATACAGGTTCCGTGCACAACTATTAAGTTGTCTTTCTAGTTGCCTTAGGATCAGTTTTATGCAAATATTGAATAGCCTAACGTGTCGGGCAGTGCGCCGTGCGATGTTTGAGGGAACACGGCGAGACTTACCAACTTACCATTTATCCTTTCCTGTCCAAGGCAAACATTGTTAATTTAAGCAGGGGCATGTATAAACATTCAGGAGGCATAGCATATGCAAACACGAGTACTTATTTTCAAGATCGTTCAGGTATTCAGTTTATTTGTTTCATGCGATACAGTATCTCGCACGCGGATAGCCGCTAAGCGAGGATGAATGGTTTATCTTTCGTTTACAAGCAAGCATGCAACAAGTTAAGTACAAGGTGATCACTGGCGTATGCCATAATGGACACTAGTCTGTGACGCAGATGGTTTGCTACGTGCAAGAACGTTAGGCGCCGCATACCACCCTATCCTAGTACGTGAGACTAAACGTTAGTTCCGTCCGGAGCCGGAACGGTGCCAGTGCCCCAGCAGCCGCCCGCAGGAACTCTACCTTGTGCACAAGTTGTCCGTGATCGAACAATAACATTCTTTCGCCCGAAGGCTACGTGATTATCGCCCGGAGGCTATATGAGTACAAGACAAGCAGTATGCATGATTCATTTAGCTACTGGATATGCACAGTCTCCTGGGCTGCTGTAAGCCCGCACAGGAGGGAGACTTGCAGGGAGATCCGAATACCTGAATGAGTCTTGCTACTGGAGTATGATTCATTTTCTTGACATGATGCAGTCCCCTGGATTGGGAACTGCCTTGGTGACCTAACAGTCCCGAATACTTGCGGGTTCATTCAGGCACGGAATGACTACTTGGTAGTCTTCCGAGGTTTGGATGAAAATAATGCAATATTCAAGCAGACAAGCATGCGTTTCTAAGGAACATAAGCAGGCACGTTTGCTCGGACCCGAAGGTAAGCCGAGATATGAAACCGTTAAGGGACTTAGCATGCGAGGGTCTGAGTATAAGCAGTATTTTATTTCCATGTTCTAGCAAGCAATATAAGTTGGGATTATTCCCTTAGCTAGGTGCGTTGGATTTATTAGCATGCAGGGGTGAATCACCTAGCGACTAGCATGTAATATTCCAGATTTTATGTGTGCTGGCTAAGCAAAGACAAGTTCACCGTAGCCACCCACCTTAGCGATGATTCGCCTCGGTAGAGCGATACGCCAAGCGAGCCTCTGAAAGCCTAAGTCGGATTCCTGTAGGGACAAGTTTGGATATCCTTTACTTCTTGATCAAGGCAAAGCGGGTCGGGACAGTTGCACTATTGCCGTTTGAGACGGCAGTCCGCTTGAGCGGAACGGGGTATTACAGTACGTACTGGTAGCTAATCAACTACGTAAACTTGCATCCTAAAATGAAGTACAACCTTGTTGCGTGTACCCGTGTCAGGATCTAAGAGGATATTAGGATACCCTCACAGTTGAT
>JAYESA010000002.1:63610359-63740359 GCA_036927795.1 Iris macrosiphon
TATTAACTAACCAATGAGGTTATGCCACCTTATATGAAATTTGCATAAAAACCCTTGAAATTTCCTGAATTGCATATAAGTCCTAAAATTGGTATTTTGCACAATTACGCAATTTGTTTGGAAAATCACCTGGTTCCTAAAAATACTAAAATGCACAGAAATGAGGGAAAAAGCTGGGGGAATGCCTAGGCAGGGGTGGTGGTGAGCCTGGGCAGGGGCAGGGCCTGGTTCTTTGGGTGATACGGGTCACCGTATTTATTATTTAATAAATACTGCGCATGGTGTTCTCTAATTATTTAGAGGCAGGTAGGGCCATAATTTTACTACGGTGTCAATATACTAATTGTAGTATATTTCAAGTAGAATATTATCGTATTTTTGTTTGGGCAAAACAGGTACATGTTGGGTCTCAAATCTCTAGGGGTACAGAGATGGGTAAAGAGCAGAAAATTAAATAGAAATTAAATATGGACTTTTGTAACGATATTTGTGCGTCTCAAACGAGGCTCAAAATAAAGCATCTGGGAGTTGCACAAAATTTAGAAAAATAGTCTAACATGTCTAGGGCAGGTATGTGAATTTTGTTTGAGAAATACAGCTAGTGTAATGCTCTAATTAATTGTGTATGATACAGGTGCATGTTTAAATAGGATATGTAAACAAAATAAATTTAAAAAGTTGCAACGATTCTAATTCGCATAAAAATAATTTTAAAGTACTGAAATCTGGTCGAGGGAGTTTACATTGATTAAGGTCATATCATAGATGATATGTTGGTGTTAAAACTTTAAGGATTGAATAACATGATTAAAAATTTGAGGAATAGTTTTCCTAGATGCATAGCCTTAGGTGATAGATGGATAAATTTTAAGTTCGGTAGATTGTGAACCCTCACCCAAAATTAGACCTACTTAGCTGAGATAGTGAGACCAAGGTTATATTGAGTCCAGTTAGAGATAGAACACGATAATTTTATTTTATTCTTGCAATAATTATATCTCTTAGCGCACCTTACCGTGCTTCGATAATTGGAGCACTACATTAGCCACGGCCTTCCTAACAAATTTCACACCCTTATCCTAGACGTGCCCATCATCCAATTCTCATCTTTGTGCAATTTTCTAATTGTTGGGCGCTTTTATGCAAAACAGCATTTAGGTGTCCACACCATTGGACATGATACATAAAAAAATCTATTTTGGCTCATGTAGATTTTCTAATGATTTTTCGGGATGTGCAACGTGCAACATCGCCCACATCCTTTAAACCTAGCCTTGCATTTTAAATAATACAAATCTTATACCACCCTTGACTTTCTACTACGGCTTAGTTTTAATTTCGAGGACGAAATTTTTATAAGTTGGGTAGAATGTAAAACCCAAATCCTAAAAATCGTATTAGTCTTTTTTTTTAATTAATTACTAATTTAATTATAGTAATTAGTGGCTAATTAGGAGAAATAGATTTTATTTAAATTTTATTTTAGGCGTTTGTGAATTTAGGAGATTTATGGAGCCATTAGGAATTTTTCCTAATTTATTCCATGTAGGAGACCCTGTGGACCGTTGCTAGCTTAATGGTATGTATTAATACAAATTATAGATTTTTTATGCGTATATATGTATATATATAAATATATATACATATTTTTTTAAGCAAAAGAAAGAAAAAGAATGGAAAAGAAAAAGAGAAAGAAAAAGAAAAAGAAAAGAAAAAAGAAAAGAAAAAAGAGGACTAAAATGAAAACAACCTACCCCCTTTTAGAATGAAAGCAGCAGACCCGCGCGGAAGACTTCTTCCCCCCCCCCCCGACCTTTTATATATATATATATATATATATATATATATATATATATATATATATATATATATATATATATATATATATATATATATATATATATATATATATAAAATATCCCTTCGCAAACCCTAATCCTATTCATCTCTTCCTCTTCCCATCTAGACTTAAGGAGCGCCGCCACCGCAGCCGGAGAACCCCGCCAGGCCGTCCAAACCAATTACGACGACCGCGATCCCGCGCACTACAGATTCCTACAGCGAGGTACCTGTGTTCCGGAGTTGTTTTCCGTCGACTCGCTCAACCAAACACCGCCCCATCTTCACCGGTATGCTTAACCCTCTTCTATATCTGTGTGTTAGTAGACCTCGAACAACACAAAACCCTAGACGAAAACAGCGCCAAAGTTGGCACAAACAGACCGAATTTGGGATCACAGAAAACTGCGGTGACCACCCATGTTGCCGAGTTCGTATCTCCCACCACAGAGATCCCAATTCGGTGATTCTTTTTGGTATGCATAGACCACTTGATCTAGTTTAATTTCTGTTAAATAATCCTAGACTATTAAGTGTTGTGGACAGAATTAAATTCGTTGGAAAACCCCGTGAACCCACTTTTCTCAGATTTCTAAAAGTTGTGAAACGGAGCGCGCTCCGCCAAACGGGACCGCCCCGCTGTGTACCAAGTGTACCGAACGGTGTAATCAGCGTAACCGGATATATAAAAATTTGCAGAAACTGATTTAGACGCGTGTGCGCGCCGAAATCAGCCCGTAACCGCAGATACACCCTGTATCGCAAATTTTGTGGAAGTCGTACGCATTTTGTGCACGCTAGTCAGATTGCGATAAAACTTGTGCCACTGGACTCGTGGTAACGCGCTGGTCCAATGACCCAATTTTCACACAATTCTGAGACAGTTGACCAAGTCGCCAATTGGAGGGCTCTACGGTTGACTTTTTGGGCGAATTTGTGTTTGGCCCATCGGAATCCATATTTGGACATACCGTTGGGTTCGTATTGACATCTAGAGTTGTTTGACCTATAATTTGTCCCATTTAGAGATTGTTACCCTTGGCATATTTTTCGGTACAAAGTGGGCCACACGTGGACCCCACTTTTACCCGAAATTATCGTTTTGCCCCTGTATCCAAATTGGACGAAAGGGAAGTACTTTCTAGCTATTTTGCTTATTCTGGGAACGTTGGTGATATTTATTTCAGCATCCGGAGACGTTCATTCTGAGGCCGTAGTTTCTAACTCTTGGTGTGGACATCGGGATATTATATTTTACAGCTTTCTTGCCAGGCAAGATACCTTGCCAAATTGTTACAGTACTTTTGCATGCTATTTATATTTCTGTATATTTATTACAATCTGTATATTTCTTGCATGTGTAGTTTTCTTTCAGTCATTACTATGTATTAGATATGTTGACACACACATGGCACTTAGTATCATGAGAGGACAATCATTAGGCGTATGGGCTTTTAACCACTCTGGTAAACCGTAGTATATAGTTCGCACTACGGGCGTGTGTCGCGCTGGTCGCTACCCCAGAGGTATGTTAATTTCTGATGTCCATTGACGGGTGTGTGAGTTGTGAGGCTTAGATCGAGTAGACTACCCTTGCCCATACGTCGAAAAGTTGTCCTCATTGCATTCATATAGATTGTCTTGTACAACGTACTTATTTATTTTCAAATATTATGCATGTTTACTGTATTCAAATTGGCTCACTTTTCTGTATCTTGTTACGTCCCTCTGAGGACCTGGTCCCCTGCCAGATGTATCTATTCTTGAGTATTTGCAGGAGCGCAGATTTGGATGGTTACATATGTTTCGTGGATGTCTTCTCTTCGAGCCCCGTGGTTGTTAGCTGGTATTCTTGTATTGTGTTTATTGTGTTATACTTTTCCATTCGAGTTGGTAGTGGATTTGTTTCCATCCAACCATCATCCTTAGATACTTATATTAAGATCTAGTTTCATAGATATTGGTTATTTATTTATATTTAATTTTCGTGGATGAGATTTAGATTATACCCTGTGACTTGTGACATATGTTTATACCACTGGTGGATTGATATTCATATTACAGCGTACGTGTGGATTTGGGTTTCCATATATTGGAGTTGCCATATCCATGCGGCTGGCATGCTTACGTGTTCCTAGTCCTACGTACTTTTGGGACTGATCTCTATAAATAGAAACCCCTGGTCACAGGGCAGAAGGATCGATCAAGGGAGGGAGATCAGAGACAGAGAGCATAGACAGAGAGTGTTGATTGACAACTTTGGCAACGAGAATTCAATCCCACTTGCAACCTTTGAAGCTTCTTCTTCTTCTACAACACTTCTTCATCATCGTGTGGTCCAAGGGACAAAGTGATCGACCGCAGATCAGACTCCTATAGTAATTTTTCCCCAAAATCATTTTTATTGTACTTAACATCCTCGTATAAGATTAATTGTACTCTTTTTTCTTATTTGTAAACAAAGAAAGGGTTTCGTATAAACCTAGTTTTTTTTTTTTATCATCAAACACACATATGTCATGAACAAGCTCGATAAAAGAATAAGCTTGCAAAACTAGGCTATAAAATAGCAGCATAAGCGGAGGTAGTCCAGAAAATATAAGTACGCTGGATTATAATAGAGGAAGGTACAGAATAATTTAAGTTCATCAAGAAGACCGGTGTTGTGCCCCTACAGTTGCCATACTAACTTCTTGTCTAAGTCTAAAGTCAACCAAATGGGGGTATGGGTCTCTAAGTTATATATTCTGGATAAACACTATCTTCTTATATAAGCCTATAGTTGGTGTCATTCAATTAAACTTCATTAATGGGTCAAAAGGACTATGTGATACTAGGTTATGAGTCATACTACCAAACTTATAAGAATTTAACTAGTAGTGTTATTGAACAATAGAGTGTATATACCTAGTACAAGTCACCTTCCTAACCCCTATCAAGCACGAAAGAAAAGATAAGATTAACGTTGTGAAAGGATCAAGCAAGATGCAATACTAGCAATCAAATAAGAATGAGAAATGAAATCAAGGGAGATGATTAAATCAGTGGATGAGATCCTATATTCTAATCCTATGCGCAGGCTTGCTCGGTACAGTAATGTAACCGAGATAATATGCTCTCGACCTGTATGGGCCACCACAAAATATGTCACGCCCCTTTCCCAAAATACGTAGGACTAGGAATACGTAAGCATGTCAGTCGTATATATATGGCAACTGTCACGACCCAGTCCCAAAATACGTAGGACTAGGAACACGTAAGCATGCCAGCCGCATGTATATGGCAACTCCAATATATGGAAACCATAACACATACGTATGTTGTATTATGAACAATAATTCATAAGTGGTATATAAATATCACAAGTCACAGGGTACAACTAAATCTCATCCACAGAATCAAATAGAAATAAATAACCAATAACTATGTAACTAAATCTCAATATGAATTATCAAAGGATGATAGTCGGGTGGAAGAAAATCCACTGCCAAACTAGAATATAAAAGAAACAATATAAATACATCAACTAACAATTAATGCGACTCGAAGAGAAGACCTCCTCAAAATATAAGTAGCAAGTCCGGATCTGCGCTCCTGCTAATACTCATGAACATCTACACCTGGAAAGGGACCAGGTCCTCAGAGGGACATAACTAGATACATAGAAGTATGCCAATAAAGTACTGAAAATAAATATTCAATGGGTCGCCTAACCATCTATGTGAATGCAGTTGAGAACAACTTTCCAACAAGTGGGCTATCTGGCCATAAATGGGATTGGCATGATTCTCTTGGAGAATCAGTGGCCTACAAAGCATGTCGTCTTTTGAACGCCAGAGGCCGCCAATAATATAGGGGTCATCACCGCCACGTATCTTCGGCGGAGCGTACGGGTTACAAAAAGGAAAGTGCAAAGGAGCCCAAATACCTTACTTGTTGTTCTCCCTACCCCATACTCTAAGCATGTCATATCCATGACATGATAATACCTCTAATAACTGCCAAGTCTCCTAGCATGCAAAGTTTTTATTGGCAGTTATTTCCTATCGCACGTCACATACGTACAGGAGGCCAAACCCGGCACGCAAGTCCATGATCTATATGAGACTCACACTCGTGTAATAGATGTGTCACGGCCAATGAAACCTAAGAATGCCTTATGATAATAGGGTGGTCTCATAAACTAGGTCACATGCATATACATAATAAAAACAGAATACGACGCTACCGTCGTTGTACCCAAGTTTCCTTGGAGGCACAGTTTATATAACAGTTAAAATATATGAACTAATAAGCAGAAATAAGATGCATGCATTATATGGAATATAAATTACAGTACTTGCCTGGTAAGAAAGCTTTGTAGTACCAATAACCTGCTCCTGAAATCTCGCAGAACAATCCGATAGTCCTATATACATATAATATAATACAATACAATATCAGTCATTACACTAGCATATACACAACCATAATTATACTGGACTTAGAGGGTATGTTAGGGGTGACACTGGTCAACTAACATAGTCAACTGCACGTCTAATTACGCGAGTGTCACATCCTCAAATGCTGTATCAAGATCAGACAGTCAACTAACATGTGTCTAAGCCAGTACATTAATGTACACAAGGCGGTCAACTTGCAATCCTCAGGGTCACATAGACAATACGGGATATCCGTAATTATACTAGGGCCATTTAGTATATATATACATATGTCATAACTATTACTAGCATATAATTACTTATATAATACATCCATATATATATATATATATATATATATATATATATATATATATATATACATATACATATATATATATATATATATATGTATATATATATATATATATATATATATATATATATATATATAATATAATATGCGTACGTATATGCATACGAGTCATTGGGTTCACCTATACGGTTTGAAACCAACCAACTAAACTGAACCAATATGCTAACCTAGATATTATTCACACAAACACGCATACACAATATGAAAGAAGAGGGACAGGTTTGAACCTCGGGGTTAGCGTGCACGGGAACAAGGATCGGGGGTAACTGCTACAGGTCATCTTCGGCGACGGTGACGGGTCCACGATGACAACGATGATGGTAATAATGATTGGTGAGGATGATGATGATGGTTAATGTGATGATGATGATGATTAAGGTGATGATGATGAAAGAATAATAATGGTGATGATGATGTTGATGATGAAGGGGATGATGATGGTAAGATAATGAAGATGATGATAGGGATGATGGTTATGTTGATGAAGGACAGGGATGATGAAGACCAGGGATGGCCGGAGGCCACTGGAGTCCGGCGAGGGGGAGGAGATGAGGGCAGTGGTGGTGGTCGAGGTACAGAGAGGTGGAGGAGGAGGCGCTGGTGGCTGTGGTCGAAGGGATATGGAGGAGCTCATGGAGGAAGGAGGAAGAGGAAATGGGCAGCGGGCTGCTGCTCGGCGGTCAGGGGAAGTTGGGGGGCTGCTTTGGTCGACGAAGAGGAGACAATGGTGGTAGCTTTGTCGTGTCGAAGGTGGAGGATGACGGTGGGGTGATGGGAGGAGTGGTGGTCAGAGACGAGAGGTGGTCGTTCAGGTGGGGACTCGGGGTGAGCGGTGGTCGAGACGAGTCTCAGGTGGAGGAGGAGAGAACAGGGAGGAGAGGTGGTGGAGTCGACGCCGGTGATAGCAGGCGGGTGTAGTCGGGTGGATGGGTTCAGCGGGTTAGCCTGCTCCGGCGAGTTCGATTGACAGGGATGAAGGAGATGGTGGTTCTGCGCTATCGAGGGAAGGGATAGCAGCGGTGTGGAGGAGATTAGTTGAGGAAAGAAGATGGAAGAGGATGGCGGGAGGTTGAGGGCTCCGGCAAGGTCGGGGTGACCGGGCTCTGGCGTGCGGGGGAAGGTGAGGAAGAAGGTGAACAGGGAATAGAGTTTGGGTTTTGGAAAAAAATAAAGAAAAAATAAAAAGTTGTATATTTATATAGGTGAAAACTAGGATTTGATGTTGACCTAGGGGGTTAGGTTGGTCAACCTCCTACTTGGGAAGGGCTTGGCCTTACATATAGGTATTTAAAAGGCTAGGATTTGCATTGTTTGAAATGCATGGCTAGGATTAGATGAGGGGGTGATGTTGTATTTTGCATATTCCAAAAATCATGGAGAAAATTCATATGAAGGAGAAATGGTTTTCTTCATGTGTTGTGTCCAATGGTGTGGACACCTTAATGCACTTTTGCATAAAAGTGCCCAACAATTGGAAAAAATTGCACAAAGATGGAAATTGGATTAAATTAATTAAAATTAATGGAAAAGGTGTTCTTGAATTAATTAGAAGTACATGGGGCTAAAATTAGGTGGGACACAAGTGTCATGGACGTAGAGGACTCAGAATAGAATATTATCATAAATTGGGTTGCACGAAATGGGTCAAGATTGTGTCTCCAATTTTAATTGGAACCCACAAGGGTACAAAGTCAAATTTATTTAGAATTAAATATAAACGTCTACGATGAATATTGTGCGACTAAAATGAAGCACATGAGAGCATAAATATAAGTTATACAAAGGTCAGAATAGAAGGCGGGCATATCTAGGATAAGGATATAAAATTTATTGGAAGGTACAAGCTAATGTAGCGCTCCAATTATCGAATCAACGGTAAGGTGCACTAAGTGATATAATTATTGTAAAATTATCTAAAACACAGTGTTCTATTTCTAATTGGATTCAAACTAGCCCTAGTCTCTCTATCTAAGCCAAGTAGGGCTAATTTTGGTCGAGGGGGTTTACAATCTACCCAACTTAAAATAATTTTGTCCTCAAAATTAAAATAAGGCATAATTTGTTAAATCCTTCACATTCGTACATAAGGTAAGTCTATTGCAATCTCTTCCAAAAATTTAAATAACAATATTCGAATCTCATTCAAATCTACATGGTTTCCTGCATCAAAATTTGTATCATAATTTTTAGCTATTATAATCTCCTCTAGACTTTGAACAATAAATAATTCTAATCAAATCATATTCCTATTCTCTACTTAAGAATTTTGTACTCTTCAAATTTAAACTCAATTTTCGTCCTCAATGGTTCGAATAGGCGATCCAACAATCAAAAGTTAACTTTTAATTTAAAGCCTCAAATTATGAAAATTTTAAATCTAATTCACCAATTGTTCAAGTCTAGATTTCTATATTTATCCTCAAAGTTTAAATCGATGATTCAATCTTCAGTTTTCAAAATATAAATCATGTGCTTAAAGTATAAACATTTGGTCCGGAATATCTAAATATCAAAATTTATTAAATCCTCAATATCTTAATCATTCTTCTAAAATTCTCAATATTTAAAATGACTTAATCTCTCAATCTAATCTTACTTGATCATAATCTAAAAGTAATTCATCTCAAGTTGACAATGCAACTTCTACCCAACTTAGAATTTATCCATCTATCACATAAGGCTATATATTTAAGAAAATATCCTTAAAGTTTAATCATGCTATTCAATTCCTTAAAAGTTTTAACACACAAATTATATCATATATGATATGCCCTTAATCAATTATAAAAGATAGTCACTAAGTCATGTGATTGGTCTATGGGGTATATCTAGTACTCTCTGTGTATCAAACTTATACCAAGCACGAGCGTTCGTCTTTCCGAAATAGGGAAAGACGGAAAACAATAATAGAGAATTCAAAGCAGAGGTGATAGAATACAAGTATGGGGATCAAGGCATTTAAAGAATTCAAAATGGAGTGGTCAAGGCAGTTGTGGATTAAAATCCTATTTGGTAAATTCTTATTCGCATGCTTATATCAGTATAGTTATGCAATTGATACGATATGCTCAGACATGTCTAGAGGCAAGGATATCCGTCTACTAGTCAACTATATATCCCAATCCACGTAAAGTAGTCATGCGAAGAGCGAACCAAGTGTACTAAGGTTGTCCAGACCGTGATACACTGATTCTGATTAGACAATTGTATCATTATGTGGTTGATCAGGCCCCAATAACACATATGTCATGAACAAGCTCGATTAAAGAATAAGCTAGCAAAACTAGGCTATAATAGCGGCATAAGTCAATGTAGTACAGAAAATATAATTACGCTGGATTATGATGAAAGAAGGTATAACCTATATGGAAATATGGGTACAAATTACGTAATTTAAAACTAAAGAATAATCATCACATCACAATCTAAAATAATAACTCAAACCATTAAGCTCTAACTACCAAGCACATAATTTTAAATTTTAAGAATTACAACTATAATCCCAGCAACCTATATATCCTTAACATAAAAGAATTCATTTGGCCTATAATCATAAGAGTTAGGTGGTACGAATTGAAAGATGAAGAAAAAAAAACATAATTAGTCATCGTATAAATAGCGAGCGTTAAGGTTTCAGAGGAACAAGATATAAAATTAAATAGAGAGACTCTAGATAATATCATGGTTTTCTAAGGAAATATGGTATGCTAATCTCTGTGTTCGAGGTATGATCAAGGGAAATGTTATATTCATTGCTCTTGGCTTCCTAAGGTACTGTCTGCTAATACCAAGACAAGAATCTAAATTTATTGTTCTAATACTATCTTACTATGAAAGTTAGGTTCAGTCCTAATATTCAACCTTGGATTTCTATTGGTTCCTCAATGCTAGGGTCAAACGGTATGGTCAAATTTTTAGCTAATCCTAGTAGTGTTTATACTACTCTCAAGTCCTTCATAAATATATCAATGGATAAGGGTCAATTAATCTGCAGGTAAGGGATGCTAAGGTTCATTAGGTATTCTAAACTTAGTAATGTACTAATATTCTAGTTGTATTCTTAATAGGAAAGTTATCCTAATTTTTTTTCTATTATCCTAACAACAAGGATTCCTATATTCTAGCAGAAGGCTATAGTCGAGGAACTATTAGGGAAGCACATGAATCAAGCAGGATACAATTATTTAAATAGAACAGATTAGAAGAAATATAAGTTATAGTCAATTATGGATGAGATCCAATACTCTAATCCTATTTGCAGGCTTGCTCGGAACAGTAACGTAACCGAGACAATATGCTCTTGACCTGCATGGGCCACCACTAAAAACATGTCACATCCCAGTCCCAAAATACGTAGGACTAGGAACACGTAAGCATGCCAACCGTATGTATATGGCAACTCCAATATATGGAAACTATAACACATACGTACGCTGTATTATGAACAATAATTCACAAGTGGTATATAAATATCATAAGTCACAGGGTACAACTAAATCTCATCCACAGAATCAAATAAAAATAAATAACCAATAACTATGTAACTAAATCTTAATATGAAGTATCAAAGGATGATAGTCAGGTGGAAATAAATCCACTGCCAAGCTAGAATATAAAAGAAATAATATAAGTACATCAATTAACAATCAATGCGACTCAAAGAGAAGACCTCCTCGAAATATAAGTAGCAAGTCCGGATCCGCGCTCCTGCTAATACTCATGAACATCTACACCTAGAAAGGGACCAGGCCCTCAGAGGGACATAACAAGATACATAGAAGCATGCCAATAAAGTACTAAAAATAAACATCCAATGGGTCGCCTAACCATCTATGTGAATGCAATTGAGAACAACTTTCCAACAAGTGGGCTATCTGGCCATAAATAGGATCGGCATGATTTTCTCGGAGAATCAGGGGCCTACAAAGTATGTCATCTTTTGAACGCCAGAGGCCGCCAGTAATATAGGGGTCATCACCGCCACGTATCTCCGGTGGAGCGTACGGATTACAAAAAGGAAAGTGCAAAGGAGCCCAAATGCCTTACTCGTTGTTCTCCCCACCCCATGCTCCAAGCATGTCATATCCATGACACGATAATACCTATAATAACTGCCAAGTCTTCTAGCATGCAAAGTTCTATTGGCAGTTATTTTCTATCGCACGTCCCATACCTACAGGAGGCCAAACCCGGCACGCAAGTCCGTGATCTATATAAGACTGACACTCGTGTAACAGATGTGTCACGACCAATGAAACATAAGAATATCTCATAATAATGGGGTGGTCTTATAAACTAGGTCACATGCATATACATAATAAAAATAGAATACGACGCTACCATCGTTGCACCCAAGTTTCCTTGGACGAGCAATTTATATAGCATTTAAAATATATGAACTAATAAGCAGAAATAAGATGCATGCATCATATAGAATATAAATTATAGTACAATGGCAAGGTATACTTGCCTGGCAAGAAAGCTGCGTAGTACCAATAACCTGCTCCTGAAGTCTCGCAGAACAATCTGATAGTCCTATATACATATAATATAATATAATACAATATTAGTCATTACACTAGCATATACACAACCATAATTACACTGGACTTAGAGGGTATGCTAGGGGTGACACTGGTCAACTAACATGGTCAACTGTGTGTCTAATTACGCGGGTGTCACATCTTCAAATGCTGTATCAAAATTAGACAACCAACTAACATGTGTGTAAGCCAGTACGTTAATGTACACAATGCGGTAAACTTGCAATCCTTAAGGTCACATGGTCAATACGGGATATCCGTAATTATACTAAGGTCATGTAGTATATATATACATATGTCATAACTATTACTAGCATATAATTACTTATATATATATATATATATCAATTTAATTATAATATACGTACGTGTACGCATACAAGTCATTTGGTTCACCGACACGGTCTGAAACCAACCAACTAAACTGAACCAATATGCTAACCTAGATGTTATTCACACAAACACGCATACACAATATAAAAGGAGAAGGACAGGTTCGAACCTCGGGGTTAGCATGCACGGGCACGAGGATCGGGGGTAACTGCTGCAGGTCATCTTCGGTAAGGGTGACGGGTCCACGATGATGACGATGATGGTGATGATGATTGATGATGATGATGATGATGATGATGATTATGGATAATAATGATGATGATGAGGGTTATGATGATGATGAGGGTTATGATGAGGATGATAATGATGGTTAAGGTGATAATGATGATGATTAAGGTGATGATGATGATGATAATTAAAGGATAATAATGGTGATGATGAAGGGGATGATGATGGTGAGATGATAAAGATGATGGTAGGGATGATTGTTATGTTGATGAAGGATAGGGATGATGAAGACCACGGATAGCCAGAGGCCGCTGGAGTTCGGAGAGGGAGGAGGAGATGAGGGCAGTGGTGGTGGTCGAGGTACAGGGAGGTGGAGTAGGAGGCTCAGGTGGCTGTGGTCGACGGGATATGGAGGTGCTCAGGGAGGAATGAGGAAGAGAAAATGGGCAGCGGGCTGCTGCTCTGCGGTCAGGGGACGTCGGGGGGCTGCTCTTGTCGACGGAGAGAAGATAATGGTGGTGGTTGTGTCGTGTCGAGGGTGGAGGATGACAGCGGGGTGATGGGAGGAGTGGTGGTCAGAGACGGAAGGTTATCGTTCAGGTGGGGACTCGGGGTGAGCGGTGGTCGAGACGAGTCTTAGGCTGAGGAGGAGAGAATAGGGAGGAGAGGTGATGGAGTCGACGCAGGTGATAGCAGGCGGGTGTAGTCGGGTGGATGGGTTCAGCGGGTTGGCCGACTCCGGCGAGTTCGGTTGACAGGGATGAAGGAGATGTTGGTTCAGCACTGTCGAGGGAAGGGATGGACGCGGTATGGAGGAGATCGGTTGAGGGAAGAAGATGGAAGAGGATGGCGGGAGGTTGAGGGCTCCGGCGAGGTCGGGGTGACCGAGCTTCGGCGTGCGGGGGAAGGTGAGGAAGAAGGTGAACAGGGAATAGAGTTTGGGTTTTGGAAAAAGGTAAAGAAAAAGGGAAAAGTTGTATATTTATATAGGTGGAAACTAGGGTTTGATGTTGACCTAGGGGGTTGGGTTAGTCAACCTCCTACTTGGGATGGGCTTGGCCTTACATGTAGGTATTTAAAAGGCTAGAATTTGCATTGTTTGAAATGCATGGCTAGGATTAGATGAGGGTGTGATGTTGTGTGTTGCACATTCCAAAATTTATGGAAAAAATTCATATGAAGGAGAAATGGGTTTCTTCATGTGTTTTGTCCAATGGTGTGGACACCTTAATGCACTTTTGCATAAAAGTGCCCAACAATTTGAAAAAATTGCACAAAGATGGAATTTAGATTTTATTAATTAAAATTAATGGAAATGGTATTCTTGAATTAATTAGAAGTACATGGGGCTAAAATTAGGTGGGACACAAGTGTCATGGACGTAGAGGACTCAGAATGGAATATTATCATAAATTAGGTTACACAAAACGGGTCAAGATTGTGTCTCCAATTTCGATTGGAGCATACAAAGGTACAAAATCAAATTTATTTAGAATTAAATATAAACGTCTGCGACGAATATTGTGCAACTAAAATAAAGCACATGAGAGCATAATTATAAGTTACACAAAGGTCAGAATAGAAGGCGGGCATGTCTAGGATAAGGATATAAAATTTATTGGAAGGTACAAGCTAGTGTAGCGCTCCAATTATCGAAGCAAAGGTAAGGTGCACTAAGTGATATAATTATTGTAAAATTATCTAAAACACAGTGTTCTATTTCTAATTGGATTCAAACTAGCCCTAGTCTCTCTATCTAAGCCAAGTAGGCCTAATTTTGGTCGAGGGGGTTTACAACAACTCCATTATATGGAAACTATAACACATACGTACACTGTATTATGAATAACAATTCACAAGTAGTATAGATTTATGTCATAAGTCATAGGGCATAACTAGATCTCATCCACAGAATCAATAACCAATCAACTATATAACTGAATCAAGTATAAAATGCTTGATAAGAATAAGTAGTTGGGTGGAGACAAATCCACTAACAAACTAGAATATAAGAGGAACAAAATAAGTACATCTAATGAATAATGAGACTCGAAGAGAGGACCTCCTTAAAAGAGAAGGGAGTAGCAAGTCCTGATCCATACTTCTGCAAATAGTCATGATCGTCTAAACCTGGAAAGGGACCAGGTCCTCAGAGGGACGTAACAAGATACATAGAAGTATGCCAATTGAATACAGTAAAACATACATAATAGATAGAAAATATATAAGTATGCTGTACTAGACAATATATATGAAATACATAATGAGGACAACTTTTCGATGTATGGGCATGGGTAGGCTACTCTATCGAATCTTACAACTCACACACACGTCAGGAACATCAGAAATCGACATACCTTAAGGGTAGCGACCAGCGCGACACCAGAAATTGATATACCTCGAGGGTAGCGACCAGCACGACACAACTACCGTAGTGCGTGCTAGTTACTATGGGCTATCAGAGTGGTTATAGCCTATACGCCTACTGATTATCCTCCCATCCCATGATACTATGTGTCAAGTGTGGGTCAACATATATATAGTATATAATTATGACTGAAAGAAAACACATATGCAACGAATATATAAAAATATAATAAACATGTAAAGTACTGTAAGCAATTTGACAATGTATCTTACCTGGTCTGAAAAGAGATGAAGTCGCAACTCAAGACGTCGTTCGATCTACCCGTCACATAAATTAAACAAGTTAGGTTTACAAAAATGGATGAATAGGTTCCTCTATTTTAATCTATTTTAATTCTGAATAAAATAACCTAAAATAGTATTTTAATCTTATTATAATCTAATTTTATTATTAAACCCTAGTTTTGGTCCAAAAAAAGTCAACTTTACTGATTTGTGATCCGTGTCACGCAAATCGAGGCAATCCATTGACCAAAAAGTTAACTGACTCAGATCCTTGATTTGTGTGTAGAATTTTATCGATTTTAGTGCTATATGAACATCGGAATCGACGGTTTCATAAAATCATAAGTCGGTAAAGAGTTATGTCCACAAGGGCGCATATATGACAATTTTTGGTGGTTTCTTATTTACCTCTACGTTGCACGAATTTTATAGTAAATTAAAATTATATGTTAAATTCTGGAAATATTATTTTATGTAATTTTATCATGTCAACTTTTCAAAACTTCAAACGGTTCATAATTCTGAATTCGGGATCTCCCAAAATCTCGAAAATACGTAAACACGTCTGATTTCGGACAACTGACACTTTTAGATTTTTTTGCAAAAATAGGTTCATAATTTATTAAAATAATTTATATATTCAGAAAAATAACCTTGATATGGTTCTAAAAAGAAATATTGAATGCATTTGGAGTCTGGAACTAGGAGATATCGTCTTTTAAGTTGTCATAACTACTAGAAAATGAGGCTGAATTTATGACGAATTTTGACTATTTTTGGACGAAAAAGAGAAGAGTTTGGGGAAGAAAATTATGAAAGATTGTTTATTCCATAAGTCTAATAGGTATTTATAACTATGGAGACTACTTAATTGAATACGACTAGGATTTGCTAATTTGGATATGATTAGGATGAGTTTAAATAAGGATAGGATATGTATGAAGTTGCTTTCCTAGTAGGCTTAGGATTTGAATTAATTTAAAATAGAGTTTGAGTTCATCTCAATAATTTATAATCTTAAATATAATTAAAGATAATACAAATAATTTATATACAATCTTATTAATATCTATTAACACTAAATTAGCATCTATCTAATATTAAGACTATATATATCCAAATAAATCCTAAATAATTTCAAAAATCTAAAAAAAAAAATTAAAATTCTAAATAAATTATAAAAAAATATAATTAAATATTTTAACCTAAAATAAATATTTGGTAGGAACAATATGCAAGTATGGTCGCATAGTAAATCATGAAAGTTCTAAAAATTTATGTTTTCTATGTTTTAATTATCCAAAAAAAATTATAAAAAAATCTCCAAAAAACTAAAATAGCCTAAAAATGATTCTAAATAAATATTTATATAAGTAAATATATCTAGAAATTTATTTTCTAATTAACTAAGAGAAAACTCTAAAGAAATTCAATATTTAAATAATCTATAATAAATATAATAATATAAAATACACACAAAATATATATTTTGGGTGAGGGGGTTTACAGGTGTACCTGTGTATGCAAAGGTGTAGGTGAAGGGTGTCCAGGTTGGTGTGGCGCAGTGCACATTGGTGGACTGCAGTTGGGATATGATGAGGTCTGAAACTGTGGCAAGGTATTAGTGAGGAGTAGTGTATGTGTCATAACTAATGTAGAATGGTGTATTAACTGAGAATTTATGGGTACCCAGTATCAATGTGAATATGGGAAATTGAGTTACAGTCTAAGGGGTTAGTTCCTTCTGTTTTGCAGGCAAGGAAGTATTGGTAGCATGTATTAGTATCCAGCAGTGTACAGTTTTAGAGTTAGGTAAATATTAATTAGTACCATAGTTTGTTAGCATTCTATTTAAAGTATAAGCAAGTAAGTGTTAAGAAGGGTGTGGTATCTCAGTTAGACTAAAGTTTCTAGCATAATGCTACGTATTAACTAGATTTCATGATACCTTAGTATATAAGCTAATTATATATTAATAGTATCAAGTATAGCAGTTATTGACTAGCATAGACTAGTATTAACTAGATATTGACTAGATTAACCCAGTTAATCTAGTAAAGACCTAGAAGTGGCCTACAAATATCACAACAAGCTAGTTAACCATGTATATCATCTCATATCAATCGTTGACACTTATATTCCATATTTATGTCTTTGTGACTCCATTTTGGACATCGATCCTCATACCTTGATCAGGACCACAAGCAAGTACATTCTTTGACAGTTTCTGTTATTTTGATGATTACTATGATTCTAGTTCTTTAGTGTTATACTTGATTCCTGACACAGCGGATTCACGGGCTAGTATCATAGATACCTATCATGAAGAGTCATGATTGGATCCATCGTATTAGCTGGGGACGGAGAAGTATTAGTCGATTATGGATTATAACCTACTTACTTGTACATAGATCACCCTCACCACACGAGGGTGTAGCCTGATCTTATTACTTGTGCATAGCTCCCCATATATTATTGGCCTGATCCCCTTACATGTACTTGTGCATATTCAATCATACTTGATTGACCCGATCCCCTTACCTGTACTTATGCATAGCCAATCAAATATTGTAGAGCCTGATCTTGTCCCGCCAATCACATAATAACTAATATTTTAAGGTACTTAGCTAGTATTTCTATTTATCTATTCTCAGTTCATACCTGCTAGTATTTACATATATCTTCTTTTCATTGCTTACCATGTACTTGTGGTATGATGATTCTCTCAAGTTTTCTTACATTCCAGTATTTTATTTTCATCATTTATATTCATTACTAACCATTTTATAGTCTTTATCATTATAATTGGAACTGCTATTAGTTTATATACTTTGCTCCAATCCTGACTGGATAATATTTTTTAGAGGATCTTGAGGACTTTTATTCTACATACTATGGACCGAGAGTAGATGAGGGTTATATCCAGAAACTTTAGGAGGATCCCGTTTTAGTAGAGGATCCATTAGTAGTGACTTAGAGCCCAACATTCATATTATATTTGGATTGTTCCACTTTGAGATACTCTGAGTTATACTATTTGAGACTTATGTTGTATTTGAGTTAGTTAGACTCTTTGATTTACTACTATTGTTTGAGATATTATTTCTAAACATATGTGTTGGAACTTCTTTTATATCATTCCATATCTTTATCATGCCTTACATCTTCCTTATAGATTATTGTGATTGAGTATTGATATATCCATTATATATTCATCTTGTCCTCCTTATTGAGTTGAGATTATCAGTGACAGGTTATGATATTGATATTGTGAGATATAATAGATAGTATTGTAACCAAGATAATGTTCTACCACCGATATTGCGGCGTAGGCTGGACGTACCCATTTACTCATACTCTTATTTCGCGTGCGGGTCGTAACACATTCTTATGGTAGCCCAAGCAGGTCTAGGTCACATCTAGTGCAATATCGTAGTAGGGCTCAGACTTGGAGTACTACTACGAGCCTGCTATAGGATATAGGATGAGAGTATACTCAATCACAACTAGAAAAATTTCGGATCTATTGATTTTACTATCCTTATCATTATAAATATTTTCTTTATTAAATATTACTGTCCTTCTTTGATGATATCATATCTTGTGCCTTATTTGACTTCTTCTTGTTTCAATATGTCTTAAGGATGCCGTCGAAGACCTGATCATAGAGATCAGAACCCGCAACTTCAGAAAGGTCTGCCACCTCTCGACCTGCCACCCGGGCAGCTAGAGTTGCTCCTTCTATTTCCCCTATTAATATAGGAGTTTTGGCAGCTTTTAGGGGTCCTCCTCCCCCACCTTTTCAAAGGGCTACCCCAACTGTTGCGGAGGACCTTCCCCTACCGCCACAGTTTCCTTTTCCTGAAGATATGCTTGCTGACGGGGCACAGGTTTTTGCTTTGATCCAGGGCATGATAGATGCCCAGAGGGTATCGGCGGAGACCCAACATATTTAGACTGAGGCACAAATAATGCAGGCAGAGGCGGACTAAGCGCGGACTGAGCTGATGAGAGAGAGCGTGGAGAATGCTCAGTAGGTGGCCCTACATGCAGTAGAGAGAGTTGCCCAGCATCATCCTGATCAGCCACAGTAGTGGAGGACAGGCACTATAGTGGACTTCAAGAGGATGGCACCTTGGGAGTTCAAGGGTACCGAGGGGATACTCTACGCTGATGATTGGTTAGAGGATATAGAGAGGAACCTGCAATTGGCCTAGATCCCAGAGAGCTTACAGATCGAGGCGACCGGCAGTCAGATGTTTGATATTGTACTCACTTAGTATCACAAGGAGCCCAGGCTTACCGCACGAGGACTTACTTGGGAGGCTTTCAAAGAGCTTTTCAAAGAAAAAGTTCTTCCCCGACGTGGCACTGGGAGCTTTCGAGAGTCAGTTTTATGACTTAGTCTAAGAGAACATGTCGGTTGATGAGTACGTCACAAAGTTCTACCGTTTGAGCCTTAGGGCCGAACGACTTTGTTTGCCCCAGCTTGCCAACATATAGGCAAAATTTAGAAAGGATTAAAGCTCTCCGGCTATCAATCCAGGACATAAAATAGAGACTGGCACATATTCTTATTAGGATGGAGAAAATAGATAGTTTTGCACCATCCATGATTCGGGACCCAGAAGATCGAGCTCGAAAGTTCAGGAAGGGGCTGATAAGAGAGATTAAGTCCCGCACTTCTGGTCAGTGCACCACTACCTATGAGGGCATCTTAATAGATGCCCAGATTGCTGTGGATGATCTGGATCTCACACCCAAGAGGGTCACGATATTTCTGGAGGTGCAAGTGGCAGCGCAGGACCAGCCGAGCGTCTCCATTTTCAGTAGTAGCAGAGATTGTTCTAGCACCATCACTAGCAGTACCAGGCACTAGTTCGTGGATATGTTTAACAATAGCCATAGAGATAGGAACATCAGGTCATTCATTATGTATTCTGTGGAAAGCCAGGACACACCAGGGAGGTCTGTCGGAAAAGGCTGGAAGTGTGACTTTTCTGTGGGTTGTTCAGCCACCATTTGAGGGATTGTTTAGCTCGTCCAGCTCAGGTTGGACCAGCTAGAGCACCATCTCAGGGAGGACCAGCTAGAGCACCAGTTCAGCAGAGGGGACCTCTACTTTCGCCACAGCAGCAGAGATTCGCCCAACACCATCAGCAACAGAGAGGTACACCCCAGGGACGAGCATTCGCCATGACGGTCGAAAAGATCGAGCCAGAGGGAGATGTAATTTCATGTTCAATTCTTCTTGATTCTATTCTAGTATTAGTTTTATTTGATTCTGGTGCTTCCCATAGTTTTGTATCTGTATTTTTTTCTCTTAAGCATCATTTAGAGGCTAAACCCTTGGCTAGGACTTCCAAGATCACGATCGGGGGTGACATTATCTTGGTCAGTGATGTTTGCAAGGATCGAAGAGTTGTATTGGAAGGCCGAGAGTTGAGTGTGTACTTACTCATAATACCACTTCCGAGCTACGATATTGTACTCGAGATAGATTGGTTGAGTAGGCACCATGCTAGTACAAATTATCGTGGAGGCAGGATATTATTTCAACCGCCAGGAGAGCCAAAGTTTGAGAATACCAGAGGAGCAGCAGAGCATAGAGATAGTACCATCTGTGGAGCCATGTTAGAAGAGAAGGTGCTGCCACATCCTTTGATAGCAAAGTTTATGGATGTTTTCTTGGAGGAGTTGCTAGGATTTTTGCCAGACCGAGATGTTAAGTTTTTTATAGTCTTGGTGCGAGGCGCATAACCGATATCATAGCACATCTATAGGGTCAACAACAGCAAATTGGCAGAGTTGAAGAAGTAGTTAGATGAGTTGCAGGATAAGGGCTTCATCAGGTCCAGTTTATCACTATGGGGTGATCTGGTATTGTTTGTGCTGAGGAAGGATAAGTCAATATGCATGTGTATCGACTACAGGGCTCTGAACAACCTTACTATCAAGAACAAATATTCGCAGTCGAAGATAGATTATCTCTTCGATCAGTTTAGCAGAACGAAGGTATTCTCGAAGATAGACTTGAGGTCAGGCTACACCAGGTGAAAGTGAAGAAGAAAGATATTTCAAAGACAGTTTTTCGGACTCGGTATGTCCAATTTGAGTTCATGGTGATGCTGTTTGGCTTGACCAATTTCCCGACGGTATTCATGAACCTGATGAATAAGGTGTTCCACCAGTACCTTGATAAGTTCATGGTGGTGTTCATTAAATATATTCTTGTATATTCGAAGACACCAGAGGAGCATAAGGAGTCTTGAGGATAGTTTTGGAGATTCTCAGGAAAGAGAAGCTTTAAAAAAATCTTTCAAAGTGCCAGTTCTTCCTTAACAAGGTTGAATTCCAAAGAAGATCATGGCAGTGGAGTCGTGGGCTACTCCAAGTTCAGTGGCAGAGATCAGGAGTTTTTTGGGGCTGGCAAGTTATTACAGAAGATTTGTAAAAGACTTTTCCAGGATTACAGAGCCGATGACTAGGCTGACCAGGAAGGATATGGATTTTGTCTGGACAGAGGATTGTCAGGCTGTATTTGATGAGCTGAAGAAGAGATTGACGACAGCTCCATTTTTTACGTTGCCATCAGGGACAGGTGGATTCACTATTTATAGTGATGCTTCAAAGAAGGGTTTGGGTTGTGTTCTTCAGCAGCACGCGAAGGTGGTTGCTTACGCTTCCAAGCAATTACGTCCTCATAAGAAGAACTACCCCACCCACGAATTAGAGTTGGCAGCGGTCATCTTTGCTCTAAAGCTATTTGAATACTACCTGTATAGAGAGCGAGTGAAGATCTTTATAGACCACAAGAGCTTGAAGTACATGTTTACATAGAAAGAGCTGAACATGAGACAGCGACGGTGGTTAGAGATGATGAAGAACTTCAAAATTTTATTACAATACTATCCAGGGAAGGCCAATGTAGTCGTCGATGCCTTGAGCAGGTATATGGTGGCTATGTACTTGACGACGGACATACACTTGTTGGCCGATCTTGAGAGCTTGGATATAGAAGTGCTAGTTCCTGGTATCGAGATACAGATATGGGGATTGCAGATACAGTCTAAGATGATGGACATGATCAGGGCTACGCAGTATGATGCTGAGGCTCTGAGGAGTATCAGGGCACAGATTCAGATAGGATTATCTAAGGACTTCACTATTGTTGATGATGGATCATTGTGGTACGGTACTAGATTATATGTGCCGAGTGGGGAGTTACGCGAAAAGGTTCTATAGGAGGTGCATCGCTCTCAGTACTCTATGCATCATGGTGCCAACAAGATGCATAGGGACCTGAGGGAACACATATGGTTGTATGGTATGAAGCAGGAAGTGACGAGCTTCGTATCCAGATATTTGGTGTGTCAGTAGGTAAAGACAAATAGGTAGATGCTAGGTAAATTGCTTCAGCCTTTACCTATTCCCAAGTTGAAGTAGGAACAAGTGACCATGTATTTTGTTTTGGGGCTTCTGTGTTCTCTAGGAGAGAAAGACACGATTTTGGTTATTATAGACAGGGTGACCAAATTGGCCCACTTCTTGCCATTTAAAGTGGGTACGTATATGAAGAAGCTAACGGAGATGTATGTGTGGCAGATTTTTAGATTGTATAGAGTTCCTTTAAGCATCATCTAGGATCGGGATAGTCATTTTATTTCCTGCTTCTTGAGGATTTTGCAGGCTAGCTTGGATACCCAGCTCAAGTTTAGTACCGCATATCAACCCTAGACAGACGGACAGTCGAAAAGGACTATTCAGACTCTCGAGGATATGCTTCGCACTTGTGTTCTGGATTTTGGAGGTTCTTGGCAAGATCACCTACACCTGGTAGAGTTTGCTTACAACAACAGTTACCAGTCCAGCATTGAGATGTCACTATTAGAGATTTTATATGGACGAAGATGTCGCACTCCTTTGTCTTGGGATGATGTTGGTGAGAGAGTCTTGTTAGGGCCAGAGATGGTTGTAGATGCAGGTAAGAAGGTGAAGCTTATTAGAGATAGACTTCGGGTGGTGTAGGACAGACAGCGGCATTGGGCCTACAGCCACCGGAGACCTTTGGAGTTCGAGGTATAGGTTTTGTTTTGTGTTGCTTGTGATTGCCTTACTTTTGATTGTGTGTTAAGGCTGTATTTTGTTCTAGGTTAGAGATTTGGTGTTCTTGTGGAGTTCTCCGATACGAGATGCGATTCGATTTGGTAGAGGAGGAAAGCTTAGTCCATGATATATCGAACCCTTTGATGTTCTTGCCAGGGTCAGTGTTGTGGCCTACAGACTATACTTGCCACCTGCACTAGAGGGAGTACACGACTTGTTCCTTGTCTTACAGCTGAGATGATACATGGCAGATCCTAGTCATGTACTAGATCACTCGGAGATCAAGATTGGTCCGACTTTCAGCTATCGAGAGCTGCTAGTAGAGATTCTGGATCACAGGAAGAAGGTATTGTGGAACCAGACTATTCTATTGGTTCATGTCACGTGGAGGAATCACTCCCCGGGTGAGTCAACCTGGGAGAGGGAGGATAAAACGCGCGAGTAGTACCCTTATATTTTGGAGCCTTGAGATATTGTTCTACTTGTTTTGTTGTGTTCTTGTGCTAGTTTAGTCTTTAATTTCGAGGACAAGATTATTTTAAGGAGGGTAGACTTGTTACTACCATATTTCTAGAATAGGGATAATTTTTATTATTTTACCTTATTCTTATATTTTGTATATTATTTATTTATATATAGTAATTATTAATTATTTGGTTAGTGGACTAGACTTCCTAATAGACATGACACTAATGAACCACACTAGACTTGACATGACAACTTGGACCAACTTATTAAACTAGTCACTTTGGACCCAAATTAGTTAACCATTCTTACTAATTAAATATTAGATTGAACCCTTATTAGGAAGAGAAGCTTCCTTACCTAATTATTTTTTTATGACAAACCACTAGGGGTAGATGGGTCATTGTGCATTTCTTGGACAAGGGGAAAAGGGAGGGGGCAACCCTAATTATAGGGAGGGGTTCTCTCTCTCATCTCATTTACTCATCCAAATTATTTTCTAATTAGTGTTCGTCCTCAAATAGCTTCATCCCTCCAGCAAATTCTACCAATCCATTCTCAATCCCTTCTTTAATCATCATCTAAGGAGCACTAGGAGCTTGGCTTGCTAGGAGCATTGGAGAAGAAGGAGTTTGGCTAGGAGCTTGTGTCAAATCGTGTCATATTGAGTTTTTATTGGGAATTCATCTTCCAATAGATAAATTCTAAAATTCTTCTTTAATTATGTTCTAATTTTTGTATTTGATCATTAAGAATCCACCCATGCATTAGGGGTACCCATAGGAAGATAAACTCGGTTTATATGACCCTTATTATGACCTCTGCATTGAATTATGTGCCAAAATTAAGGAAAATCCGAGATTGGAGCATCAAGTGTGTACCATTGGCTATGTGTCCATAATTGGATACGAGCAGGGCATGTCATGTTACTTTGTGATACGCTGTCACGACCTGCACCTGGTGAAAGGGCACGAGTACGTGGGTACGTCCAGCCTACGCACAACATCGACGGTAGAACGCTGTCTAGGTCAACTATAATATCTAATCATCTTACACAATAATATATAAATCTGTCAATAATATCCCAACTCCAAGAAAGAGGAAAATTTGATGAATGCAACACAATACTCAATCATAAATCTATAGCACGATAAGATATCAAAGAAGACTATTAACTACAAAGTCTAGACAATAACAACAATAACAATAAATAGAAATAATATCCATGTCTCAAATATAAGCCAAAAATAAATTCGGTACCAAAATGATAATAAAACTAACTATGATAACTAGTGATTCCGGCTAGACCTCCCGGCAATCACTCCTGAGTGTCAGGGCCCATGCTTGTTAACCCCCTTGTGGTCCATAGTTTGTGGGATACCAGTCCTCTAAGTCATCATCTAAACAATATATCCAGTCAGGATTGAAGCGAAGAACAACCCAATAACAGTTCCAATTAATTGACAAAGACAATAAAACAGTAAAATAGAGGATGCTATATATAATGAGAAAAATAATAAACTGATGCAATGGCAAATGGTAAAAAAAGATGAGCAAAGTAAGCAATAGGGTATAGCTAATGCATATATGAAATAAAAGAGAAAGAACTACAATATCAGGTACAAGGCAATGTAGTCTATGAACTGAATATGAAAACTACAACATACTATGTGTTTTGAAATACTAAATAGATATGTGATCGGTTTGGGAGATTCAATAATTTATACTAAGGGAAAACTAGCTCGACCATACATGAAGTGCATGATTAGCTAGTAGCCGATGATTTACACTACTTGCCAATAGTTCTTGATCATATATCTAGCTATACTTTTTATGTCCTGACTGATACGATGGATCCAACCATGACACATTACTAGCCAATGTATCCTATGTTTAACCAATACTATCCAATGTTATCCAATACCAACAAGAAGCAGTATTCGATACCATCTCGATATTTTAAGATAATATCTTATGGCTAACGATCCAATAATAATACCAATCTGTGTACCATCATATCAAGAATTATAAGTAACATTTCTAAATACTTGAATTATAGTAGTAATCAAATAATAGAAACTATCAGAGAATATACTCGCCTGTGGTCCAGAGAAAATGATGTAAATCGGTGTCTGACTGGTGTCACACAACCCTATATATGAACATCATTGTCAACTGGTGTACTAAAGTGATAAACAAGTTTAAATAAGCTAAATATAGTTTTCTAGGTCAATACTAGGTCAAGTTAGTTAAAACTAAGTCAATACCTAATCAAACTAGGCTACACTAGCTAACAAAGATTATACTAACTTATATATATACTATGTTTCCTATACTTAATATAGACTTTATATTTACCATTATACAAAATACCTTAACCCAATATCTACATCTTACCAAAACTTTAGCCCCAAAACCCATTTACCTAGACTCAACCTCAAGGTACTTCGTCATACTAGCTAGTTATAATAGACTAATCCCATATATACTCTATGTAGACCTATATATATATATATATATATATATCAATAACTTACCTTACACTAGTTATTGTAGAAGCATAAAATACGTTGGGGAATTATACGTATAAAACCCCCAACATACATAAAGTCTGCGTAAAACATAGCTTCAGCGCTATGTGGCATAAAAATATGACTTCAGATCTATACGCGTAAAACAGAGCTTCAGCGCTGTATGGCATAAAATATGGCTTCAGAATAGCCCGCGTAAAGCAGCGCTTCAAGGCTGTTTTGGCGTAAAAGGTTGCTACACCTCCCCCCGGCGTAAAATACGTTTGTTTTTAATGCAACGTAAAGTCATACGAGGAACTCTTCGTATTCCTCGGATGAATCTGTCAGACAAAACAGTGAACCTGACTCCTGACAAAAGTACTGCACGATGATCGAGAGGACGATTGTGATGATAATTTTGCACAGAGACCCTGGCTGTCGTTTAGTGACATATTCTTGATACAAGTCATTTTTACGCTCAAGACTGGAGTCTTCAGAATATCCTGCCTATTCTACAGTGACAAATAAGTTTTTACGCTCAAAGAAGAGATAAATCGGACGCCACATCAAAAGCTGCTTCCTGCACAGAGCTCAAGGCATATCTCTACATTTAATGCACGAGATGGAGGCATATCTCTGAATTTAATGCACGAGATCTTGTTCTACTTTTAAAATTTTGTTAGGACTGGGGAAAGCTAAAACTATGGCTAATACGCTCACATCACCATCCTTGTATTTTACGCCAACTAGGCTATTTTCAACTATAAGAGTACGCCGTATGCTATCTCCTCGAAATACGCCAACTCAGGCTATATTTGCAAAGGTACGTGATAAGGCTATTTAGTCCAGAATACGCTCAAGACCTCAGTCGTGATGGATAAGTGACTAATACGCTCACGTCACTATCCTTGCATTTTTATGCCAACCTGGCTATTTTCAACTATAGGAGTACGCCGTATGCTATCTCCTCAAAATTCGCCAACTAGGCTATAATTGCAAAGGTACGTGATAAGGCTATTTTGCCCATTTTACGCTCAAGATCTCAGTCGTGATGGATAATTGGCTATTTTACGCTGGTTATCTATTATTCACGAATCATCAAGTTTTATGTAGAGTTTGGCCTTTTACGCAAATAAGACAGCTATTTGGCCTTTACGCCGACAAGACAGCTATTTGGCTTTTACGCCAACGAGACAATTATTTGGCTTTTACGCCAACCATCTCTACGCGAGGGGTAGTTACCTACGTGGCTTGCATGCTGTGATCTTCGAGGAGCAGTTATACGCGTTACCTCATAATGGGACATGCGTCATATGCGAATTCAGGAGATCATTCAAACGTGGGTAGCAGTTATTATAACCGCCGCGTAAAGGGTGCAACTCTCTTCATAGTTTGTTTTCTACGCCGACTGGACAGTTATTGTGACTGATCTCTATAAATAGAGACCTCCGGTCACAAGAGATAGGGGCCGAGACAATAAAAGAATCAGATCAAACATCGGCCAGGGCATTATCAGAGATCAGAGAGAGAGAGCAAAGACAGAGAGTGTTGGTTGACAGTTCAATCCCATTTGCAACCTTTGAAGCTTCTTCTTCTTCTACAGAACTTCTTTATCATCGTGTGGTCCAAGGGACAAAGTGATCGACCGCATATCAGACTCCTATAGCAATTTTTCTCTAGAATCATTTTTATTGTACTTAACATCCTCGTATAGGATTAATTGTACTATTTTTTCTTGTTTGTATACAAAGAAAGGGTTTCGTATAAACCTAGTTTCATTTTTTTGTTTATTATCAAACACAAGATGGCGACTCTGCTGGGGACAATTTTCTCCTCCGACGAGAAGGCAATTGCTCAACATGATGTTGTATCTATTGGATCGATGAAGAAGACTTTGGTCGTCCAGTTCGACCAATCTGCTTATGAAGATATGCTTCATGTAGGGAGTAGCTCTCCCTCCTCCTCTGTCGAGAACAACAGGAAGCTTCATAAAGTATGGATGTCTAAGACGTCCTCTGCCCTTCCTACAAGCTCTCACTCTCTGATCAACAAGGTTGTGACAACACAGCCTACGCGCTCTGCGCGTAAAACTTCGTCTCTCGTCTGTGACATGGCAGACAAAGCTTCTGGGAATGCCCCAGTGCCAATCCAGAAGTCTAGAACGCGCTCTGCGCGTAAAACTTCGTCTCCCGTCTGTGACGTGGTAGACAAAACTTCTGGCAATGCCCCAGTGCCAATCCAGAAGTCCAGAACGCGCCCTGTGCGTAAAACTTTGTCTCCCGTCAGTGACATGACAGACAAAATTTTTGACAAGGCCTCAGTGCCAATTCAAAATTTCAAACGCGCCCTGCGCATAAAAATGCATCTTCCATCTATGATGAGGCAGATGGTCCCTTTGATCACATCAAGGAAAAACAAGTGGCGAGTCTCTCAACCTCTAGGCTTGTACGCCCACAAGAGAAGAAAGTTCCCACTCTTCAGATTACGCGAACTTTCCCTGTTTTACGTAAACCTGTGCAAAAATCCAAATTATGCGAGGACAGATCTGCCTGCGTAAAGAATACACGTTTCATGGGAAAGCACGCTCCTCAGACAGATGATGGATCGTATGCTACTCACATGGGTGAACTGCTATATTCCTATGGCCGAGAAAGGGTTATGGTTCCTTGTTTCCATAGGCCCACTGATGTAAAATGGCAGAATCAGCCTTCTTCTTCTTCTTCTTCTGTTAATCCCCCTGATTTATGCGATTTTTTGATCCAGAAACACAAAGATAGGGGTCAAAATCAAGATTTGGCACCCCTAACTACCAAACGTGGGGAGATCATGTGGGAAGTAGCGTCAACATCTAATATCATTATGACATATGGGCCACATAAAAAATCTATCTTTATTGTTCTACCGACTCGCAACGATCAGCATCAAATAATCTTCGGTCGAATACGGAATAGACCGATTGTACAAGAAGAATCTCGCGAGTCTGATGTTGGAAAATACAAATCCACAGATATAGCCCACAGGCTTTAAAGATTATGTAAAACATGGGTTATGATTTGAAGTTGAAGCGAGACCTCAATTATGGGAAAGAAAGACGAATACCGTTGCATGGTGATCCTTACTGTCAACGAGATCATTTTGAGTTAGGATATACCATATCTCTTGCAAACTCTGAACCTCCAGAGTCTGATCCTGTAATATCAGAGGCAGGTCCTTCTAAATCAACTTCTGTGGACAAAAGCAAACAAAAAGAAGAAGAAGACCAGACAACGATATGTCTGGGGGTAGTCTTCCTCGACAAATAGAGCGGCATCCAAAGTTGGGGGTAGAATTCCCTCTGAGTCTGAAGATGATGCAACTATGACCATCTTCCCTGAGGACCGTACGACTCAGGTATCAGAAGCCCGAAAGCCAAAGGGAACTTTTTTCTTCAATGATGATGACACCATTGAAATCTTCAATATATTGATGAAGAAAAACAAGCTTCTGCTACCCAACATCTGATACCCTGAAAGGACTGGCAAGGTCGATGACCCAGAATATTATCTCTTTCATCGGTACATTCATCACCCCACGAAGGCATGCTATGTACTGAAAAGAAGAATCCAGGAGTTGACCGACGCCAAAGTCATCACTTTGCATTTATAAACGAGAAGACGGTCATTGCAAATTGATCTCACTCCAACGTGGCAATTTGCTCCCTCAAGAAGTACCGGATGATGAGTCCCTAAGTCTACTCGCACACTCCTGCCATGACTATTCACAATCTATCTAGTTAGATGCTAGCCATGCTCATATCGCCTCTGAGCTATCGTCCCATCAATATCCCCAGCGGAGCGATCCTCTGGTCTATCTTCATAGACCACAATCAATAAATCAATCCCTAATAAATTTTTCGGACATGAGTTCACGTTCATATTACCTCTAAACTATTCTCCAAACATTTTTCCCCCAGCTGAGTTTGCCATGTCCAAGTGACCTCTGAGCAAACCTCCCAGGTTGTTGCTATCAATCAGTTTACGTCCATATTACCTCTGAACTGCTGTCATAATATTTCTCTCAGGCTGAGTTTGTCATGTTCATATTACCTCTGAACAAACCTTCCTGGTTCGGCTATCGATTATCATGTCCATATTACCTCTGATATCGGTTGTCGTCTCAACTTAACACCCGTACTTAACTCTAAGTACGCCAGTGGTGTTAGGTCCATAAAAATTGCCATGTCCATATTACCTCTGGCAGGGCTTGTCCTAAACTTATTACTTGCACTCTCGTGCACAAGAAGTAATAGGTCTACAAAAAAAAACTGTGGAATGCCCGCAATGGAAACGAATTATTCATGTCCATATTACCTCTGAACTATCCTCATTTTCCCAAGCAAAGAAAGAGTCAGTCCCTGTTCATCCCCACAGAGTCATATTTTACAAGCATCCATCAGGACTTGTCTCAAACCTATTACTTTCATTAACGTGCACAAAAAGTAATAGGTCCACAAAAATTCCCTAGCAGGATGTCCTTACTAGACACAAAACCTATCACCTGATTGGGCTTGTTTCGAACTTATTATTTGCACTCAATGTGCGCAACAAATAATAGGTCCACCAAGGATCCCCCAGAGAGATATCCTCAACAAATACGATATTGTACTACGTCCATATTACCTCTGGTACAATATCCGAAGTTCACACAAACAATCATAAAGAAATGGGAGGTCCTTATATGATTTCAAATAGCACTTACAGATTAGCCAAGCCTAATAAAAATATGATAATAGCTCCTATCAACTGCAAATTTCCGAAGAAGTACTATACTTGATCTCCTTTACTTAACGGAGTATGATGAAGATCTTATTCTGATGATACCACGTACAAAGGTTAGCTGGATCATATTCTATCAGATTCATATGACCTCTTAATGGATATGCTTAACTAATTTGTAAACCTATCATGTTCATATTACCTCTGATAGTGTTTGGTATACAAATTTAGTTGGATTATATTCTATCAGGTTCATATTACCTCTGAATAGATTTACATTCAGCAAAACCTTACCGAAAGTATATCATGTTCATATTACCTCTGATATCACTTTCATCTTAGCCTATCATTTATATTCTAAAGTGATGGGTCCACAAAGTCAGAAAATGTATCTTTATAATCTCTGAGAAATTACAGGAGACAAAAAAAGTACATCATTGGGGAGGAGCAGTTAAATCCCTGATCTGTTGCGCCAAAGAAGCCATCCTCTCATTCCTGGAGTTTAAAATATTATGGTGAGCCCGCTCCAGCCTTGTTTCATCATTGTTCAAGAAAGATAGTTCGGACAGAGAATCAACAAAACTTGCGTGGATGACACCCGTATGTGCCAAGTTCTACTGAGCTGTCTTTACTTGGCCTTCAAATTCATCACGAACTACCGATGCCTTGAGAAGCCTCTCCCTTGTTTGAGCAAGTTCAGCTTCCAATTCTTGAACTCTCGCTTCATATCCCTCATATTCGGCATGGTACTGAGTTAGCTGAGGAATACTCTCCACCAATACTACCTGCTCTTTCTCCATCCCTTGTTGTTGTTCCTGGATGGATTTGTTTAAAGTTTCTGTCCTCTGAGCAAGTTCAGCAGTTAGAGAGTCATACTCAGCTTGAACCAGGTCATCGATGCAGCCTCGGGATAGTTGCAAATATTCATTAATGGGTTGTTCTAAACCATTAACTATTTGCTCTAGCGCATCAGCTCTTTCAGCGTCATTGAAATTTCTAATCGGCACTATAGTGAGCTTGGAGGACGTCTTTAGAGCATCAAAGCCTAGATTCTTCTCCAGCACCATAGATATCAATTCTTTTAAAGTACGGTAGAATATGCTAGTATATTATTCAACTAGCATAGCAAAGATCGAATGTACGCTAGAAATAGCCACAATATCGGTAAATCTCCTATCCGAAAGGACTGTAGAGGATGTTGCCACAGTCGTTGCTTCAACAGACGGCGTGACAAAAGAAGAGACACCAACAACAGTTGAAGTTGCTGGCGTGCTCGACGAAGGAGGCACGGTCGAGATGGTGGGTTCATCCTCCTCTGATGTTATTTGAACTGTCACTTGCGGGATGACACCCGAGAACGTTGCGGATGAAAGATCGGCAGTTTCAAAGTATGCTTCGTCGACGTCTGGTGCCGCCGTTTCATTAGCTGGATTCACAATAAAATCAGAAGTTGTGTCAACTCTGCCCTCTCCAGAGATGTCTTCGCTTGAAAATAAGATAACAGAAAGTTAATATTAATTTGATGTTAATTTTCCTGAAAAAAGCGTGAAGACAATATTTACCCATGGCCGATGGTATGTATGTTGCGTCTGCAGCCTGTATAGCTAAATCATTTCTTAATGATGCAAAATAAGTTGTCATACCTGGAGAAGAGGGTACACCAACTGACATTTGAGGGTAGTCATCCCAGTCGTCATCCAGATCCACTCGAGGTTCATCAGGTGGAATCTCGCTCGAGATACTTACAGACGAAGGAGGGGCTAGCACCATTATTTGTCTGGGTAAAGGTATATAGATTCTTATTATGCTCGGCATCGAAGGCGATCTAGAAGTACTGCCGGTAACGGTGGTAGCAGCAGCAGTCGCGGGCAAAAAATCTCCAGCACTGTCAGCTGGAACTGTGGAGGTTCCCTCTCTAAAAGGCGAAGGACCCCTGATCAAAGGATCATCCCCCACAGGGAAAACAATAGGCTCAATCCTAGAGGCCCCCTTGGTGGAAGTCCTTTTAGGAACTCCGGTAATCTACTTCTTCTTCTTGCGGGAGAAGGCTCTTTTAGAGTGGAAGCCTTTCGTTTACTAGAGATTATGAGAGGCTCTGCTGGCGAAGCTATTACGCCTCTCGGTACAATCAACAAATAATCATCTGCACCGGTGGTTTCATCACCTTCATCAGAGGTGACAGATGGTATCTCCTCTCTCCCAGTGGACCTATATGAGGGCATCCTGAAACTCCCATGAACATCAAAATCACGATGGAAGGTATTGATGGACACATAAAACTGCACGTACGAGTGAAGAATGCTCAGCTCCGTGGAGAGAGAAGTCGTGGGCACAACAAAGGTTGCTCCAATACAACCCATTATAAAGTACCGCCATCCTGTAGCTCCATCAATAAGTCCGCCTTTGAACTTAAAGCTGGTGATGGGATTCCCCACGTGCAACTGATCATACCCAAATTGCCTAACGAAATGGCTAGGCAGATAAAGCTCCAAGTAGCAGTGGTCCTCACTTCTGTACAACAGATGGGAAGGTCTAATGCAGACCAACCAATAAAAAGCTTCAGGACAAAGAATAGTCTTCTCCTGACCTGCGTCCTGAAGTTTCGTCCCCTGTTGATTGATATGTACGGGGGGACGATACAGAAGAACTTCCAACTATGGGAAAAATTTAGTGCTAGCCGACAGTCTATGACGCTAGTCACATTCCAAGAAAAATTTATGTAATTCAACAGGAAGTTATTGCCCGAACAACTAGCCGATCCGGGAGACATCACTCTGGTGTTGTGAAGGATTAACCATCCCATCAGATATAAGAATGGCAATTCCACTCTGGGATATCCTTCACGCCGCATATCATCAGCCAGCAGTCCTTCAGTAATGGCCCTCAGACCAGCTTGAATCCGGCATACCATGGCAGGGAGCAGGCCCAATCTTGCTCCAAACACCAAATGCACTGCGTGCCATAAGGTGTTGCGATGAATGCGATCCACAGACGCGATGCCAGGAACCACCCATCGGCGTAGCCAGATAGAAAGGAAGCCAGCCAGTTGAGCTTCCCTTGACAGAGGCTTTCGCAATGCCTCATATAACTGTGGGCTTTGGTTCCTGCAGGATAGCCCTCTATCTCTTCATTGACAACATAATCTTGAGCCCCCACATATTCAATGAGATCATCGACTGTGTTGGCACTAAGCATGCTCAGAAGGTTCAAGGGTTTATCTCTGCTATCTACAACCTTGTCCTGTTTAGCATTTCTAGCCTGATAAAAGAAGAGGTAGGATACCCATTTATTGATATAGGCTAAATCAGAGGACTCCTTGTAGAAGGTGGTGCATGCAAAGTAGTGGCTCATCAGCTCTTGGTACACTGCCACTGCCCGAGGGTGGGTATCCTTCAGCTCCCTATTTCTCGAAACGTACTCTTCATAAGGAGTGTCGCCCATTGGCAGCTTTGAGATATCTACCATCTCATGAAGTGGCAGTCCCAACTTACCTATCGGAGTGGCAAAATTCCCAGTGAGCGAGTTATATCGCTCCATCAAAGCTAAGAACAAATTGGGGTTGAGAGGCAGCCCAACACTAGTAGCACTCACAGCCGCAAACAAGCCAATACTTTCCAGCTCCACCTGAAAGTGCTTCAGGGCCCATGCAGTTAAACTGGCCCATCGAAGATTCTGGGGGCTAAGCCATCCACTGGTACGAGGGTTAACCTTGGGGTATACCCCTCCTGTCCCATAATTCATTGCAGAAAGTCACTATTTGAATCGACTGGATCAGTGAAGTGTCTTCACTCGGGACGCTGCCCGGCAGTAATCCTCTGAAAGGCATGACAGGGCCTGAAGGACTGCTCACAAAGGACCCTCGGTTCAATCCGTTCTTATAAAAGATCTTCCCCGACTGGCCATAAAGATCGGGAGTCAGAGTCCACACCATCTTTTTGTGATGGGTGGCATGGAAGAATGCAGAGATCGGGTAATCTCTGGGCATCTTTGGCAGATACATGATCGTGCCCTCAGCAGAAAATACCCAATCTTCCTTCTTGGGCTTGGTCTGAGACTGCTTATCAATAACGTCCCCGAATAAGAAAGCTTTTAGTCCCATCTATGTATGTCAGGGGTTCCCCACTGATCATACTCAGCAATATTCGTTCTCCTTGGACTGAGATCAGAGTTCCCCTTTCTTGAGGATACTCGTTTCAAGAGATGGGGAATGTCACATGGGACAAATCCTCCAGGTAGTTGGAATTCAGCATTCCAGCAGCAGAGCCCATCACTTCAGCCAGAGGGGGAATCTGTAGGTCCACTGCAAGAAGCAAGAAAATACGTCAGTTTTATGCTAGACGCTACACTTTTGCAGTATACGCCAAAACTTGACAGTCTGAGCTTTTATGCCAGACTGCCAAAATTTGAGTTTTATGCTAGAATTTACATCCAGTGCGTAAAATGCAAGGTTTGTAGTATACGCCAAATTTTGACAATCTGAGTTTTTACGTCAGACTGCAAAAATATGGAGTTTTATGCTGACACATTAGGAATGTAGGCGTATTTTGCGCATACACGTACAACATGTGCGAAGGATTTTTCTTCTCTCGAAGTCTTTACCTGTAATGCCCGGAGCACAGCTAGACGGCTGAGCACTTCGTTCATAATGAGGCTCGCTTGGCCTAGTAGGAGTCGCTCGTGCTTGAGAAGAGGAGCGAGATGAGGCAGCGGCTTTCTTTTCCTTAACCGCGGATGCCTGTTTTGGTGCCACGGCAAATCTGAGTTCTCTAAAAGAGACGAAGACGAAGAGTTTTGAGAAAGAAGACAAAAGATTCTCAGAAAAAGACAAAGGGTTTTGCAAAGACAGATGAAGGGTTTTTCTCGCTCATGACCCAGGCTATTTATAGAGTTCAGATAACTCTTCGAATCCTTAACCGAATCCGATCTTATCTGATCAATTATGATTTGGGACCACGTTAGCCGATCATTTGAAAAGGAAGGTGAACAGTCATGCTGTGTAACAGATCTATGATTTTACGCTCAGAAATTTTTACGCTCAAAAGCTACAAATCTACGGTTTTACGCTTAGAAACTACAGATCTATGATTTTACGCTCAGAAGCTTTTACGCTCAGAAGCTATAGATCTACAATCTTATGCTCAAAAGCTACAGATGCTACAGATCTATGACTTTTCGCATATCTTGAAATTACGCAGGACAGGATACGCGTATATCTTGATAGTTTGGGTCTTATACTCGAGAAGGCCAATTACAAGGGTTTACGCAGAATCTGCTCCTTTCTGGTTACAAAACTTTACAAGTGCCTGAAACACACAGATGTCAGTATTGAAGATGACTCTTCTTCTTGGTCCATTGGAAGTTCATTCAAAGTCTAGCCAGAATCCTTTACATCTAAGTTCAAGTATGGCCTGTTCGGCGGACATTTCAAGAAACCTTCGGGAAGCCATTCTTGAAGATGATGTTCTGAACAGAAATTTTTCGTATCAGAGAAGTGACAGTTCAGAATTTTATATGACTCCTCGTCCAAAAATAGCATGACAATTGGATTTTCAAGATAATTTAATGCGGAAGAGCTTTTTACGCATTTCCCGTTACGCGTAAAAGTGGCGACATGACGGAAAGCATATTTGTCAGAAAGAGCGTAAAAAAATTACTCAGACATGCTGAAGTTGCGTATTATCAGACTTCCTTATAGCAATATGGCGGATCAATGATGCGTAAAAGAAGACAAGTTTATTAATCGTGATTACATATGATGGAAATCCATTTTACAAAGGATTTTTATTAATATTCAAGATCATGATTACATATGATGGAAATCTATTTTACAAAGGATTTTTCATTAATATTCAAGATCATGATGGGAATCTATCACGCTAGGTTCTCGTCTGACGAAGATCTTCAGTTCTTCTTCTATGGCACTTCATCGGCTTCTTTGGCTGATGAACAAAAAAATGGTTAATGGCAGGAGGATACAGAACTGGGCCTGTTTAAATTATTCAAGCCCCCCCTATACACCATGGCGGCCATGCCTAGAATTGTGTTAGGGATTCAGACCCAACACAATACTCGAAGACACGGCCAAGCTGCCCACCAGGGTTCAGCTTCATAATAGGGGAAAATACAACTAGCAAGCTGTGTGGTCTAATACGACCCTTTCTCTCTCTTTGACGAATTGCAATATAAAATTACTGATTATCTCGAGCAAAGGAAGCTATGATATCCTTCCATGATCCATCATTGCAGAGGATATTTGCACGAAAATGCCTCTTTTTACGTCTCCTTACATGCTGGAAGAGCATAATCTTCTTCCTCCTCAGTGCAGCCCAATAAATCTCAACGCCATCTTTATGGTGAAGGAAGTATGGAAAAATAGGTTCACTCATTTGCCTTTATATAGGCAGAAGAGAACACACAGAATCCCAACAACTCCTTAAATATCTCCAAAAAATCAGCCTCGCAGAATGAGTCAAATTTGACCATTTCAAGCTTCATTCAAAGTATTTCAAATTATGAGGAATTTGAAAACTTTGAAGGGGGTCTTGTAGAAGCATGAAATACGCTGGGGAATTATACGCGTAAAACCTCCAACATACATGAAGTCCGCATAAAACAGAACTTTAGCATTGTGTGGCATAAAAATATGACTTCAGAGCTATACGCATAAAACAGAGCTTCAGCGCTGTATGGCATAAAATATGGCTTCAGAACAGCCCGCATAAAGCAGCGCTTCAAGGCTATTTTGGCGTAAAAGGTTGCTACACCTCCCCCCGGCTTAAAATACGTTTATTTTTAATGCAACATAAAGTCATACGAGAAACTCTTCGTATTCCTCGGATGAATCTGTCAGGCAAAACAGTGAACCTAACTCCTGACAAAAGTATTGCATGATGATCGAGAGGACGGCTGTGATGATGATTTTGCACAAAGACCCAGGCTGTCGCTTAGTGACATATTCTTGATACAAGTCATTTTTAAGCTCAAGACTGGAGTCTTCCGAATATGCTGCCTAATATATAGTGACAGAAATGAGTTTTTACGCTCAAAGAAGAGACAAATCGGACGCCACGTTAAAAGATGCTTCCTGCACAGAGCTCAAGGCATATCTCTGCATTTAATGCACGAGATGGAGGCATATCTCTGCACTTAATGCACGAGATCTTGTTCTACTTTTAAAAATTTGTCAGGACTGGCGAAAGCTAAAACTCTGGCTAATATGCTCACATCACCATCCTTGCATTTTACGCCAACCAGGTTATTTTCAACTATACGAGTACGCCGTATGCTATCTCCTCGAAATACGCCAACTCAGGCTATATTTGCAAAGGTACATGATAAGGCTATTTAGCCCAGAATACGCTCAAGACCTCAGTCGTGATGGATAAGTGACTAATACGCTCACGTCACCATCCTTGCATTTTTACACCAACCTGGCTATTTTCAACCATAGGAGTACGCCGTATGCTATCTCCTCGAAATACGCCAACTAGGCTATAATTGTAAAGGTACGTGATAAGGCTATTTTGCCCATTTTACGCTCAAGATCTCAGTCGTGATGGATAATTGGCTATTTTATGTTGGTTATCTATTATTCATGAATCATTAAGTTTTACACAGAGTTTGGCCTTTTACGCCAACAAGACAGCTATTTGCCCTTTACGTCGACAAGACAGCTATTTGGCTTTTACGCCAACGAGACAGTTATTTGGCTTTTACGCCAACCATCTCTACGCGAGAGGTAGTTACCTACGTGGCTTGCATGCCATGATCTTCGAGGAGCGGTTATACGCGTTACCTCATAATGGGACATGCGTCATACACAAATTCAGGAGATCATTCAAACGTGGGTAGCAGTTATTATAACCACCGCATAAAGGGTGCAACTCTCTTCATAGTTTGGCTTCTACGTCGACTGGACAGTTATTATGACTGATCTCTATAAATAGAGACCTCTGGTCACAGGAGATAGGGGCCGAGACAATAAAAGAATCAGATCAGACATCGGCCAGGGAACTATCAGAGATCAGAGAGAGAGCAAAGACAGAGAGTATTGGTTGACAGTTCAATCCCACTTGCAACCTTTGAAGCTTCTTCTTCTTCTTCTACAGTACTTCTTCATCATCGTGTGGTCCAAGGGACAAAGTGATCGACCGCAGATTAGACTCCTATAGCAATTTTTTCCCAAAATTATTTTTATTGTACTTAACATCCTCGTATAGGATTAATTGTACTCTTTTTTCTTGTTTGTAAACAAATAAAGGGTTTTGTATAAACCTAGTTTCATTTTTTTTGTTTATCATCAAACAGTTATACCTCAACCCTTAACTAATACCTTACCCTATAATACTTATCTCTTCACTTGGTATCTCCCTACTATACAATAACTTAACTTACCTTCTCACCAACTAAGTATCATAGTATTGGTACCAACTAACCCTATACTCTAGCACTACGCCATAACTTGGTACCAACTAAGTATCATAGTATTGGTACCAACTAACCTCATTCAACACTACCTAAACTAAACTGTGGATACCACTAACCATACACAGGTATACTGATACTTGTGACCACTGTCACACCAACCTCGTACCAAGTACATATGCCACACGATCCCAGGCTTGACTTTACCCCTTCCATTGCACAAGCCACTGCATCTATTAATTGGCTTCACTCCAAGCTGGAACCCCCATCTAACCAAGTCCCTAGTTTCTATCTGCATCTAATTATTCCAGTTCACATCAGTGAACTGGCACTAGTACCCAGAGGCTTTGCTCACCCTATGTCCAAACACATACCCTCTGAACTTGACATTTGAGATCAATTTTGCACTCGCTGAGATTGAAACTCACCATACTCATATACAACTGACATCGATACTCACTAGTGGAATCAAGTATCAGTTCAGATACTTAATTATCAACCTACTAATGATACACTCCAACTGATACTAATTTTGAGCTCACGTTCAGTTACAGTAATGCAGTATAACTGATACCAATTCCTCTTCCTCTGATACAAGCACTGCTAGTGAACTTTCCCTCACTCTAATATTCCTACTGCTCACTGCACAGGCTTGTATCAAGCCTCTTCCTTCTTAATACCCCAATAACTACTACTCAAACCCAGTGCTTATGTTGTTGTCATGCTTCTTAAACTCGAGCATCTCACCAACATGATTTCCCCAAAAATGATCATGTTATTGCTGCTATAATGCATAACGGTGCACTGCACTACAACTGCTGCTATGTCTCCAAACCCGATCCTCCCCTAGTCACTACTAATGCTACTTTAGTTGCTAACCTCAACTCATATTACCAAATTCATTATCAATAATTCCATTGCAACACACTCACACATCACTGAAACACACCACTAACAGCAAGTATATATAACTTACCTATATATACACTATATAACATGGACACAATATATATATATATATATATATATATATATATATATATATATATATATATATACACTAGTAAATATATATCCATCTAGAAATTAGTGTAAAAGCAACACATACCCAAAACCCATTGGCTTTTCACAAAATACTTGGTGTGCCAACACCAAGTATCACACAAGGCTCAATGATACGCTCTCAAATGAGATACCAAAACTCCCAATACTTAACAATTATCAATTATACATATTAATATCATCTATAAATAACTAAAGCAACTAGTTACAATGGAGTTTGAAGAGAATTCACACTAATATGCACAATACCCCCAAAATGGACCCCCGTATCATAGTGTATCGCCATACGGCCTACACGTATTCAATTATGGACACGTACACTCTCTCACACACTTAATCCAAGTCTAATTAGACCTAATTGGCCTAATAACAAACACTTAATGCACTAATCTCGTAATCCCCCTAATTGGGCATAAAAATTCATATAAAAGTCACAATAAGGGTCAATTGGGCCTAGTTATTCTTCCTATGGGTAGTCCTAAGCCATGAAAGGGTTCCTAATGGTTAAATGCATGAATTGGAGTCTAATTTATAGAAAAATTTAGAATTTACCTATTGGGAGATGGATTCCCAATAAAATGTTCAATGGACACAATTAGGACATATCTTATTGCCAATTCCTCCTCCTTCAAGTGCTTCTTGCAATCCAAGCTCCAATACTTCTTAATTGATAAATTTGGAAGGGAATTGAGAATGATTTTAAGGAAAATTGATGGAGGAATGAATGAATTGGGGAAGAACTCAATTGGGGATCTAGAATTGAAATAAAATAAAAGAGAGAGAGAGAGAGAGAGAGTCCCCCTCATTTAGGTGGTCGGCCTCTTGCCCCTTCTTCAAGCTACAACACAAAGTCTATAATGCCCCACTAGTTATCATGAAGGAAAATAATTAGAGAGGGATAACTATGGAATCTCTATTCCTAATGAAGGCTTAATTAAACCACCTAATTAATCAAGAGGGATGAGTCTAATGGCCTAGCCTAAATTTTGGGTTCAATGTATCATGACTAGTCTAATTAGGTCCACTACTGTCAAGTCTAAATAATTATGCTAGCCTACTAACTATAAAATAAATAGCACACAACACAATAATTATTAACAGCACACTAAATAAATATTGATCACTAAAAAATAAATTAATATACAAAATGAAAAAAATACCCTCATCTAGAAATGTGGTAGTTAAATACGCTATGATACGGGGGTTTAATTTGGGATTTTTGTGCATGACAGTGTAATCTCTTTAAATTGTATTGTAAATAATTACTTTATTTATAAAAAGTTATCATTGATATCTATAATTAGTATTTATAGGTTATTTAGGGTTTTGGTACTTGGTTAAGAATGTATCATGACACTAGGGTGAGTATCTTGGTGTGTACACCAAGTGTTTATGATTTTGTCTAGTATTTGAGTGTGTGTGTATGTGTGTGTGTGTGTATATATATATATATATATATATATGTACCTATCTTTATGGTGTTGTTAGCTTTAGAATGAGTGTGCTGTAATTGGGTTAGATATTGGTGTAATTAGAAGTACCATGTATTAAGGTGGAGGTGTATCGAATTGATACTTTGATTAAAACTGATCCTCAAATTAAGAAGCAGCAGCATACATGTACTCCTATATCTGTATTAATTGATTATAGCTTGGAGTGAGTGTGGAATTGGGTTATATTGAGGTTCAATAGTGGGTATTCAATTCAGTTAAGAACTAGACTTATAGCACTCGAGTGTAGGAACATTAGAGGTGAATTAGCAGTTCCTTAGGACTGTAATATAGACACAGTTATAGGCGTTCAGGAGGTATGATGTTCTGATGTGCAGGAGATGTATGGATTCTTTGAGGCAGTTGCCTTGTACTGGCAAGGTAGTGTATGCAGACATGAAGTAAGGGTTCTGTAGCACAGTGACGGTTGACTGATACCTTTGTATGAATAGAAGGATCTTGCAGTGTACACTCGAATAGGGAGTCAAGGTATAGCAGTTCACCTGTAAGTCGAGAGCTAGGTAGCAAATACTTGGGTAGTGGTTGAGTATAGCATTGAGTATCAGTGTTAAGTTTTAGTCATAGGTCATGATGAGTTAGTAAGTGTTCAAGAGTAGAGGGGTGAACCAGTAAACTAGTGTTTGGGGATGTCAATAGGGTGTTATTAGTTAGTGTAGTATATCAGAGGGTTGTGCCAAGTTTGGGACTAGGTGTACCTGTGTATGCACAGGTGTAGGTGAAGGGTGTCCAGGTTTGTGTGGAGTAGTGCACATTGGTGCATTGTAGTTGGGATATGATGAGGTCTGAAACTGTGGCAAGGTATTAGTGAGTAGTAGTGTATGTGTCATAACTAATGTAGAAGGGTGTATTAACTGAGAATTTCAGGTACCTAGTATCAATATGAATGGTGTTTCGGATAATAAACGAAAAAGATGATATGTGGAAAATGTGGTCTTATACGAAAATACGTCCTTCTTTTATGTTTACAAACAAGATTGTACAATTTAATCCTACACGAGGATGACTAAGTACAATTTATTTAATCTGGGTAAATATTGCTATAGGTGTCTGATCTGTAGTCGATCACTTTAGCCCTTGGACCACACGATGTTGAAGAAGTGTCGTGGAAGACAGAAAGCAGCTTCGAAGGTTGCTAAAGAGGGTGGATGCTCGATGCCAAAGTCGTCGATCCCTTCTCTTTGCCTGAGCTCTAGATTCTCCTCTTTCTCTCGACCTCCAATTTCTTTGACCTCCAATTTCTTTGACTGTTGGATCTGATACTGGATTTCTTGATCAATTTTCCCGACCTTGTCCTCTGTTGATAGAGGTCTCTATTTATAGAGTTTTAGTGACAGTGATCACTCAGTCGGTGTAGAAATCGAGTAGTGGAAAGTACAGCACCCTTTTACACGATGGTTTAAAATAACCAATGCCTGCGTATAGATGACCTTTTGAGTGAGCATGTGATGCGTGTCCAACTAAGGGACAAAATGCGTATATCTGCTGCGAAGATCACGGCGTAGAAGCCACGTAGGTAGTTATCCCTTGTGTAGAAGAGGTTGGCGTAGAAGCCAATGACTGTCACCATGGCATAGAAGCCAAAATAGGCATAGAAGCCGAGTAGGCGTAGAAGCCGAGCGGTCATAGAAGCCGAGTGGCGTAGAAGCCGAGCGGTCATAGAGGCCGAGTGGACATAGAAGCTGAGTGGGCATAGAAGCCGAGCAATATGGACATTTTAGCCAGAATTACGGCTCTTGGAGATATAATCAAATCTCTTGCCTTAAATACAGAGATTTGCCCCCATCCTGCGCATTAAATGCAAAGGCTTGTCTTTAAGATTTACCGTCATTATGTGCATTGAATGCAGATACGCGCCTCAAATTCTGTACGAAGATTAACTGCTGATGTGGCGGTCTGTTTGCCTTCTGCGGAGCGTAAGAAGCTCACGTCTGCCTGTGTAAAACTGGGCGGCGTATTCCCTTATATGCGTAAGAGTAGTTTACGCAAAGGGAATGTCACTAAACGATGGTTCGGTAATATTTAATCAAATCTTCTGCATTAAATACGGGGATCGCCTTTATCCCGCTCATAAAATGAGGAGGCATGTTTTGAAGGCCTGCCACCCTTCTGTGCATCAAGTGCAGAGACGTGCCTTGGACATCTGTCAGTATTCTGTGCTTTAAGTGCAGAGACGTGCCTCGAGAAACTGTCACCGCTCTGCGCATTAAATGCAGAGACGTGCCTCGAGCCCTGTACAAAGTACAACTTATGACGTGGCAGGTTGTTTGTCTTCTGCGGAGTGTAAACAGCTCACATCTGCCTGTGTAAAACAAGGCAGCGTATTCCTTCGTATGTGTGAAAGTGGTTTATACAAAGAAATGGCAGTAAATGACAACCTGGGTTGCAGTGCCGTGCCATCATGATACTCGTCGCTTGGGTTATCGTGCAGTACTCTTTGTCAGGAGTCCAGACGTCAGGTTCATTGCATGATCTGATAGGTTCACTTCGAAGAATACGAAGCGTTCCACGTACACTTCAATGCTGCATTGAAAGCGGATGAGTTTTACGCCATATAGGCGATGAAGCACCCTGTTTACGCCGAAGCAGCTTGGACATACTGCATTATGCGGATGGTCCTTGAGCCTATATTTTTATGTTGTGCTCAGCGAAAAAGCTCTGTTGCACGTTTGATGGCTCTGAGGTCCTCTGTTTACGCTGCCCTGTATCAATTTGCTGCGTATAGCTATCCAGCGTATTTTTTATGCTTCTACAAGACCCCCTTCAAAGCTTTTAAATTCCTCGTAATTTGAAACGCTTTGAATGAAGCAAACGCTTTGAATAAAGCATGAACCGTTCCTCGTAACTCAAAACGCTCTGAGCAGAGCCTGAAACGGTCAAGCCTGACACGTTCTTTTATGGCTGAATTTATGACGGAGTTATTGGGGATCGATGATCTCTTTTGCCTATAAAAAGGCTGAGGATTTTTCTTGTTCTTCCCACACTTCCTTCACCACACAGAGATGATGGCCGGAGTTCATCGGGTCGACTTAAGGAAGAAGGAGATCATGCTCTTCCAGCATGTAAGGAGCCAAAAAAGACGGCATCTTCGAGCAAATATCCTCTGCAACGATGGATCATTGAAGGATATCATAGCCTCCTTTGCTCGAGATAATCAGCAACTTTGTATGGTGGTTCTTCAAAGGGTTGTATTTCACCATGCCGCTTGCAAGCGGTACCTTCTCCCGTTACCTCCATGGATGAGAGCAGACAGACTAGCTCTGTCCAGGATTGAGTTGGGTGAAATATCTCAACTCAATCTGTCACGGCGTTGGCTGTAGAAAAGCAGAGTTACTCTACTTTTCTTCTGTTGGAGGATGGGTCTATGCCCAGTTTTGTATCCTTCCGCTGTTGACCAATATGTCAGTCAGTTTGCGGTTACTGACTGACTGCCGGAGAAGATGGATGAAGGATGCCGCCCATGCGAGAACCTGGCTGAAACAGATTCTGGGCGCGATCTTTAAATGAAAATAAGAAACCCTTTGTAGACGGGATTTCCCTCATATGTAACCACAAAAATGGAGAAAAACCCTTGTAGACTGGATTTTCCTTATATGTAATCGTAATTTTAATAAGATCGTCTTCTTCTTCATATGATCATCTTGCCATACTTTGCTGTAAAGTCTGAATATGTGTAGCTTCGACACATCTGATTCTTTACGTCGACTCTGTTAGAAAGAGTGTTAGGTCCTGTCCTGTCTTTTACGCATAACTAAGGATACGCAGAAAGCCGTTTTAGCAGTCGAGTGTTTGAACTGTCCTGCTGTTTAGGAATAAGGATCTGCATAGAATTTTGAACTGTTACTTCTGATAAACAGAATTTTTTTTTGTTCAGACATCATCTTCAAGAATAATTTCTCGAAAATCCCTTGGAACAGGACAAGAAATGGCTGTCAAACTGAGTCGCCATCTTGATTTTGTAGATAAAATATTCAGACTGGAGTCTGGATAAACTTCGAATCGACCCATGAAGAAGAGTAATTTTCAATGTTGAACTCTGTATGCTTCGGGTACTTGGGGTATCTTGAGGTCAAGAAGGAGTATCTTCTGTGTGAACTCCTGCAATTGACCGTTTTGAGAATTTGTTCAGATGTACTGTACTGGCCTGCGTATCTTTCAGATGTGTGGAAAGTCATAGAGCGTAAAATCATGAGTTTGCAGCCTCTGAGCGTAAACTAAACGCCACCAAGCGTGAAATCATAGACTTGTAGTTCCTGAGCGTGAAGTCGTAGGTTTGTAGCCTCTCGAGCATAAAAGCTACTAAGCACAAAGGCATCCGGGCGTAAAACCATAGACTTATAGCCTGTGAACGTAAAACCGTAGATTTGTAGCCGTCGAGCGTAGAAAGCTCTTTGGCGCAGAACTGTAGATTTGTAGCCTGTGAAAAGGAAATCTTCCAAGCGTGCAGTTGTGGATCTGTTGCCTCTGAGCGTAAACTAAACGCCACCGAGCATGAGACCTTAGATTTGTAGCTGCTGAGCGTGAAGTCGTAGGTTTGTAGCCTCTCGAGCATAAAAGCTACCGAGCACAAAGGCATCCGGGCGTAAAACCATAGACTTACAGCCTGTGAGCGTAAAAACGTAGATTTGTAGCTGTCGAGCGTAGAAATCTCCTTAGCATAGAAACCACGAATCTGCTTTGAGTGAAAACTTTTCGAATTCGCTGACTGTCAGCCTTCTCTGAGTAATAGGCTGACGTAGTACCCAATCATAACCGGATATTAATTAGGAGATTTGGTTCGGGATTCGAGGAGTCCATCCGAACTCTATATATACCCCAAGTTTCTGAGAGAAAAACTTTTCATCCGTCTTCTACGAAAGAAAGCCTTCGTCTGTTCGAGTTCTTCTTCGTCTCTTCTCCGAGATTTCAAAGTTTCCAGTAATAGCCCCGAAACAAGTCCCCTCCACTAAGGAAAAGAAGGTTGATTCTTCTTCTCGTTCTTCTGCTCAAGTGAGAGCGTCTTCGGTCGGGCAAGGCAAACTTTATTCTGAGCGAAGTATCCCGCCGACGAGCAGTGCACCCGGCCTTAAAGGTAGAGCTTTTGGGACGAAAAAGAACGGCTGAAAATCCTTCGCACACGTTGTACGTGACCGTGCTAGGTCGTCTTCTGTGCTGATAGCCTCTTTGAGGGAGATGATGCACAGAGACGTTTCATCTTTTATGCCCACATTTCTAATGTGTCAGCGCAAAAAACTCTATATTTTTACAGTCTGGCGTAAAAGCTTTGACTGTCGAAAGTTGGCATATAAAATTTGAGTGTTACACTTCTGGATGAATATTCTGGCATAATGACTCAATTTTACCAGTCTGGCGTAAAGCACAGACTGTATACTGCCAGTCTTGAACTTTACGTTTTTAGGAAATGGATCCCAGCATAATGGTCAAGTTTTTACGGTCTTGGCATGAAGCACAGACTGTTGATTTTCGGCGTATGCTGCAAGCTTATAGGATCTGACTTATCTTTCTTGCACCTTGCAGTTAACTTGCATGCGTCTCTGCTAGCCCATGTGATAGGTTCTGCCGCAGGGATGCTGCACTCCAACTACCTGGAGGACCTGTCACACGTGACATTTCCTATCTCCGGGCCCCAGTATCTCGAAGGAAGGGAAATTCTGATATCGGCTTAGGGCGAGCGAACGCTGCTGAACTTGATCAACGGGGAGCCCCTGACGTACATAGACGGGGACCAGACGAAGCCCAAGAGAGAACTCTGGGTTTTTCCTGCCGGGAGCTTGATTTTGTATCTGCCCAAGATGCCGAGAGACTATCCCATCTAGACTTTCTTTCATGCTACACATCCCAGGCGGATGTCGTGGACGCTGACTCCCGATCTTCACGGCATGCCGGGGAAGATCTTTTACCTGAAAGGAGCTGACCAGGGGTCGTTTATCTGCCGTCCTTCCGGCTCTATGACGATGTTCAGGGGACTGTACCCGGGCAGTGTTCCGAGTGAAGACAGCTTAGTGATCCAGCCGGTCCAATTATCGACCTTCTGCAATGATTTTATGGGGCACGGGGGAGTATACCCCAAGGTGAACCCTCGGTGCGGTGGGTGGATCACCCCTGCAAACCTTCGATGGGTTCTCTTAGTTGATTGGGCCCTGAAACATTTTCAGACCGAGTTGGAGAGCATTGGTCTATTTGCAGCTGTGAGTGCCACCAGTGTTGGGTTACCTCCTAACCCCAACCTGTTTCTGGCACTGATGGAGCGATATATTTTGCTCAGTGGGACTTTCTTCACTCCACTGGGGGAGCTGGGATTGGACCTTCATGAGATGGCAGAGATCTCGAGACTGCCGATGGGAGATACTCCATATGAAGAGTATGTTCCCACGAACCGGGAGCTGGGGGATTCAGACCCTCGGGTAGTGGAGGTGTACCAGGAGCTGATGTGCCACTACCTCGGTTGCACCACTTTTTATGGTGAGCCCTCAAATTTGCCTCACATCAATAGATGGACGTCCTACCTCTTCTTTCATCGGTCCAGGACTGCTAAGCCGGAGAAGGTGTTGGAGGGCAAGGATCTGCCTGTGAATCCTTTGAGCGTGCTTAATGCTCAGGTAGTCGACGATCTCATGGTAGACGCTCGGGCTCCAGACATGATCCTCGACAAAGGGGTAGGACAATATCCTGTAGGCACTAAGGCCTATAGTTATTTGAGGCGCTGCCACAGGCCTCTGTCCAGGAAAGCTCAACTGGCTGGCTTCCTCTCCATATGGCTGCGCCGAGTGGTGGTACCTGGCATCGCATCTGCGGACCGCATTCACCGTAACACGTTATGGCCTGCAGTGCGTCTGGTGTTCGGGGCAAGACTGGGCTTGCTTCCTGCCATGGTGTGCCACATTCAAGCTGGCCTGAGGGCCATGACTGACGGGCTGCTTGCCGTTGAGACTCGGTGTGATAGCTTTCCCAGGGTAGAATTACCATACTTGTATCTGGTGGGATGGTTAATTCTTCATAACCCCAGGGTTATGTCTCCCGGCTTCGGCAGTAGTTCGGGGTCTAGTTTCTTGTTGAACTACCAGAAATCTTCCTGGAATGTGACCACGGTTCTAGACTGTCGGCGGGCACTGGGCTTCAGTCACAGTTGGAAGCTCTTCTGCACTGTCCCCTCCGTACATCGCAATCAATCGGGGATTAGGCTTGAGGATTCCGGTAGAGAAAAGACCAATCTTTCTCCTGAAGCTTTTAATTGGTTGGTCTCCATTAGACCTTCCCATTTACTACACAGAAGTGAAGACCATTGCTTCTTGGAGCCCTACCTGCCTAGTCAGTTTGCCAGGCAGTTTGGGTATGATCAGTTGTACGTGGGCAACGCCGTCACCAGCTTTTGGTCCAGGGGCGGACTCATTGATGGAGCGAGAGGATGGCGATATTTCCTCATGGGTTGTACTGGAGCGATTTTTACCGTGTCGGTCATCACACTCTCCACAGAGCTGCACATCCTGCACTCGTATGCCCAGTTCTATGTGGCAACGAACACCTTCCTTCACAATTTTGACAAGCATGGAAGTTTTAGGGTGCCCTCTTCCACGTCTGGGGGAAGAGTCGAAGTCCTTCGGTTTCTTCTGACGAGGGTGAGGAGTCCGTCACTCCAGATGAGCCTCTGTTGGCGGTATCGAGGGGTGAAGTACCTCTGCCTGCAGGGCCTTTGGTAATCTACGAGAAGCGAAGAGCTCCTACTCCGAAGGAAACTTCCCCTCGCAAGAGGAAGAAGAAGATGGTTATTCGTCCTCTCCGAATTTCTGGTATTGAGGCTCCGGGAAGTGAGCCTGCATCTCCCCATGTTGGGGATGATTCTTTGATTGGAGGTTCCTCGTCTTTTAGAGAGGGAACCTCTTCAGTTCCGGCTGGTGGTGTCGGAGAATCTCTACTGGAGGCTGCCGTCGCTGCTACTGCTTCAGGTAGTGGAACGAGGTCGCCTTCTGGGCCAAGCCGAATGAGGATATCTTTGTCCGGGTCAGCATCGGGAGAGACTCCTGCCGTGTCTGTCAGTGCACCCAGCGAGATTCCAACCAATGAGCCTCGGTTGGAGTTTGACGAGGACCTGGAAGACTATTTGCCAGCGTCAGTTAGCAGACCCCTTTCTCCAGGTAAGACAGCTTGCTTAGCATCGTTAAGAAATGATTTAGCTGTACAGGCCGCAGATGTGACATATATGCCATCGGCCATGGGTAAATGTCGTCTTTCCGCCCTTTTTTAGAAAAGTTAGCATCATTTCGATACTAACTTCCTTTCGTCCTCTTTTCAGGGGAAGACCTCTTCGGGGAGGGCAGTGTAGATGCGTCCTTCGGCTCTACGTCAGGTCCTGGCGGCGACACGGAGGTGGCTGATTTTGAGGAGGAAACACCTTCGGGTGCCGGCTCGCCTGTCGACGAGGTCCCGATATCTCAAGAGGAGGACGAGCCTGTCATTGCGACAATGCCTCCTTTGAGTATGCTGGTATCTTCGTCCGGTGTTGGCGCTTCTTCTTTCGTCGTACCACCTGTTAAGGCAACGGCTGTGGTGACATCGTTTGCGGTTGTTCTTGGAGGGGGACTCGCCAATATCGAGGCCACTCCAGGCGTCTATTCGGATCTAGCTGTGCTGATCGAGCAGTACACCGGCATCTTCTATACTACTTTGAAAATGTTAATATCAAGGGTGTTGGCAAAGAATCTGAGCTTTGCGTCGCTGAAGAGGTCCTCTCAGTCCGCGATAGTGCCAATCCGAGAATTCGACGACACTGGGCTAGCTGATACGCTGGAGGAGATAGTTAATGGTTTGGAGCAACCTATTAACGAATACTTGCAGCTAGCTCGAGACAATGTTGAGGATCTGGTCCAGGCTAGATATGACTCCATGACTGCACGGCTTGCCAAACAGATGGCAGGCGTAAATAAATCCATCCAGACACATTAGCAGGAGATGGATGAAGGAAAAGACGTCCTGGAGGAGGCCATCGCTCTTCAAACAAAGTGCCAGACTGAGCATGAAGGGAATGTAGCGAGGGTCCGCAAGCTGGAAACAAAACTCGCTCAGGCCAAGGAGTGGGCTTTCCAGTCGTCGGAAGCTCTAGTTGTGGCGAATAGCCGATTGGGCGTAGCACAACAGAACTTGGCGCATGCAGGAGTCGCCCGTGCTAGTTTTCTTTGGGCTAGAGCCGAATTGTCCCTCATGAGCAATAATGAGGCACGACTGGAGCAGGCTCGCAATGATGTCTTGGATTCCAGGACTGAGATGATGGCTGTACTGGCGCAGCAGCTTCGCGACCTGACCGCTCCCCCAAAATGATGTACTTCTGCTTTTGCTTTTTAATGTACTTTCGCTCTTTTTTCTGAATAATAAAGAGGCTTTCATCTGAATTTGTGGACCCATCATTTCGGAATATAAATGACAAGTTTGGGTGAAAGTGATATCAGAGGTAATATGGACGTGATATACTCTCGGTAAGTTTTTAGCAGGATACATCTATTCAGAGGTTATATGGACATGATAGAAATACCCAACTAGTTTCATTTTGGGAGTAGTTTTGTCAGAATGAGGTTTCGCCATATTTTACTTAAGCAGAGGAGGTTAAGCATAGTACCTTTTCAGAAATTTGCCATTGATAGGAGCCATTAACAGGTCTCCATTAGGCTGGACTAACCTGTAAGTGCCGTTTGAGAACGTCGTCTCTATCACATAAGGGCCTTCCTATTTGGGATGGAATTTGCCCTTACTTCTGTGAGTAAGAATCATCAGCCTTCTTACGGCTAAAACTAGCTCGTCGACTTTGAACACCCTTTCTTTCACTTTTGGATCAAAAGCTCTGGAAATGTGTGCTTGGTAGAGCGCGATGCGCTGTTGAGCTTGGAGGCGTTTCTCGTCTAAACCTTCTAGCTCTTGAAGCCTTAACAGGTCATTCTTTTCTTGAGTCAACTCATTAGCTATGGCTTTCCTGAGTGACAGAATTTGGATCTCGATGGGGAGAACTGCTTTGCTCCCGTAAACTAATGAGAATGGGGTGCAACCTGTCGGTGCCCGTACCATTGTGCGGTATGCCCAGAGACATTCTCCCAGCTTCTCATTCCAATCCCTTTTATTCGAAGAGACGAACTTTTTTAAGAGCTTGATAATGGTTTTGTTGAAAGCTTTCGCCAAACTATTAGCAGCAGGATTGTATGCCGTAGATACGACATTATGTATCTGATTTTTATCGCAAAATCGATGAAACGCTTGGCTGATGAATTGAGGCCCATTGTCATGGATTATCCTTCGGGGTATCCTGAAGCGGTAAATAACGTGATGCTTGATGAAGCTGATCACATTAGATGCCTTTACTTCAGTAAGAGGGATCGTCTCTGCCCATTTGGAGAAGTAATCCGTGATGGCCAGTATGAACCGGTGACCTCTGGAAGAAGACGGGTGAATAGGACCAATGATATCCATACCCCATGCTTCGAAAGGCCAGGAAGCAACTGTAGGATGTAGATGTTCGGGAGGTTGATGGATAAAGTCTGCATGGACCTGACAGGCTCTGCATTATCTTGCATACTTTATTGCGTCTGTGATCATAGTAGGCCAGTAATAGCCCATTCTCCTGATGCGATCCTGTAGCTTAGGACCGGGTTGATGCGCTCCGCATACGCCGTCGTGGGCTTCACGGATAATCCGCTGTGCTTCATCACCAGAGAGACATCATAATAATAGTCTGTCATAAGACCGGCGATACAGACATTGTGACGATGCGTCGAAATAGAAGCATAATGATTGTCTTTTGACGGATACTGCTTCTTTAGGATCTTCTGGCAAGATTCTGTATACTACGAAATCTATAAAGGGAGCTCTCCAGTCTCTCCCGGGAGGATCTGTGTCCACCGCGTAGCTGCATTCTATGTGAAAGTTATTTTTCACACAGAATAAATTTCTGTTAAGAAGGATTACCGAATTCTGCCTTCTTATAGGGGTAGCCAAATCTGCAGCTAGACTGGCTACGGCATCAGCTTCCAGATTCTGAGATCGAGGTACATGCTCTAGGAAGAATCATTTGAATGTCATGGCTATCTCGACCGTTGCTTGGTGATAGGGGATGAGGTCTGGATTCCGGACTTCATATATTCCTCTGACTTGATTGATGATCAGCAGAGAATCACCGAAAGCTTCCAGAGATTCGATGCCCAATTCTTTAGCGACTTGGAGACCGATTAGTAGAGCGTTGTATTTCGCCACATTGTTGGAACAGGGCTCGCTAAGAGAATATGCTCGGTAGATGACAAACTTATCAGGAGTAATCAGGACAATTCCTACTCCCGAAACTACGTTTCCCCTGGGACCAGTTCTGGAGGCACCATCGAAGAACAGTTGCCATGCATCACTTTCCATTACGAAATTACACTCTGCAACTTCATCAGGAATGTCCTTGTACAGCTTGGAGGCCTCCAGGATCGGATGAGCAGCTAGGAATTCAGCCAATGCTTGGCCTTTGACAGACTTCTGGAGGACGTACACCATGTCATACGGTGTTAATAATATCGCCCAGGTCGCGAGTCAGGAATTAAGAACACTTGGCTTGTTCATCAGTACCCGAAGAGGATTGATCCTGGAGATAATGTGAATGGTTTGGCCTGTGACATAGTGTCGTATTTTTTGAATAGCAAACATCAGAGCCAAGCATTCTTTCTCCACTGGATTGTACCGGTGTTCGGCTCCCACCATCGTCCTGCTGAGGTAGTAGATAGCCTGCTCGTGACCCATCTCATTCTTTTGTCCGAGAAGAGCTCCTATAGAATGATCCATCGCTCGAACATACAGCATGAATGGTCTTCCTATGACAGGAGGCACCAAAACTGACGGACTAGTGAGGTAGCGCTTGATATCACCGAACGCTTGCTGACAGGCTCTGTCCCATACGAAGGATACACCTTTCTTCATGAGATGAGAAAATGGCTGACATCTCCCAGAGAGGTTGGATATGAATCTCCGGATATAAGCCAGACGACCTTGAAATCCCCTGAGTTCCCTCAGATTGCGGGGTGGTCGTATTTCTAAGATGGCCTTGACTTTATCAGGGTCCACTTGAATGCCTTTGGCGGTTATGACAAATCCCAGAAATTTGCCACTAGATACCCCCATAAAGGACTTTGTAGGATTTATTTTGAGTTGATGTTGGCGCATCAATTCAAATACTGTCTTCAAGTCTTGGATGTGATTATCCTTGAGGCAGCTTTTGACAGCTACATTATCCACGTAACACTCCACTGTCTTGCGTAAATGCACATGGAATATGTTACTTATAGCCCATTGGTACGTAGCCCCGGTATTCTTTAATCCGAAGGGCATGACCGTATAGCAATATACCCCCAATGGCGTCCGGAAGGCAGTATGCTTCTCGTCTTCAGGATGCATCTTGATTTGATTGTATCCTGAAAATCCATCCATGAAAGACATACGTTCAAAGTCGCATGTATTGTCAATCATGACATCTGTGATGGAAAGAGTAAACTCATCCTTAGGGCAGGCTGCGTTCAGATCTCGGTAATCGATACAGACTTGTACTTTCCTATTTTTCTTCATAACCGGGACAACATTGGCGACCCAGTCGGGATGTTGTTCTTCACGGATGAAGCCGCAGGCTATCAACTTCTTGATCTCAGCTTCAATGGCGTCCATCATATCCGGGCGGAACCGGCGTTGGTGCTGCTTCACAGGCTTCGAATCGGGCAATATATTGAGCTTATGAGTAGCTACCTTTGGATCAAGGCCTGGCATGTCCTCATAATTTTACACAAAGACGTCGATATATTCTTTTATTAGATGGATAACTTCTTCCCTTTCTGCTTTGGAAAGATTTTTACTGATAAATATCAGCTTTGGCGAAAGTTTATCCCCAACGTCAATCTGGATAACTTTGTCTTCAGTGGGTGGTTCTCTCTGCTCGAAGCAGAACTCCCATTGTGTATCCATTTGCTGAGCCCAAGCGTCATTCTCAAACAGTTCAGATTCTTGTTCGTCTGATTTGAAAGAATCTGTCACTACCATATTTACTGATAATGTTCGCTCGAGAGCATGAGATGAGTCAGAGGACGCTGAGCCGTTTTGAGAGGAGGAAAAGATATCCTCGTTTGACTCAGGAGTTGTGAGGGAGGTGGTATACCCTAACCCGAAACGAGTTTGTTGATAGTAGGGATCGCCGTGCAGCGGCATTCCTCTGCCTTTCTCGTAGTTGAGATCCGATTCCAGCTTCAAGTTATAACCCATATTTTGCATGATCTTTAGAGCTTACGGGCTGTATCTGTGAACCTGTATTTTACCGGCATCGTCGTTGGAAGAATCCTCTTACACAGTCGGTTCATTGCGCATACGGCCGAAGACTATTGGATGCTGACTGCTGCAAGTAGGCGGGACAATGAAGATAGAATCTTTATACGATCCATATGTCGTGGTGACATGGATGATGACGCTACTTCCCATATATACGGATGATAGGAATCTATAGCTTCCAAGAATTTTTGCGCTATAGGTTCTATATCGTCATAGGGGGATGATTCCTGATTTGAAATTTGGGCATCAATATACTGGAAAAGAGGATGTTTATTATCATCTGAAACTCTGTTCCCGGTTGCGTTTATATCACTCGGCTGCCTGTCACGCCGGAGGTTGATGACCAAGGGTGGAGGCTTCTCGTTCAAAGTGATCACTAGAGGATCACCCCCTTTTCTTGACCTGGTCTCATTTAAGTGGATAGCCATAGGCTCTATGGCTTTTGGACGAGTAGTCCATCCTTTCACCTTGATTGTCAGAGGTTGCTTGGCAGAGGGTTCTTCTGGCTCCCGGTGGAATTCCTTCTCTGCTTCGGCTGACACCTCTTCCGTGCAGTCTTGAGAGTACAACACGGCATTAGAGTAGTAGGATTCTACTCCTTTAAACAGGTTCAGGTCAGCAATCTCCGTCTGTACTGTTCCTCGGGCATCTACATATTTAAAGCATTGGTGTAGAGTTAAAGGAACGATGTTGTGGTCGTGGATCCAAGGTCTACCCAGCATAATATTGTAGGACACCTCTGAATCGATGACGTAACACGTAGCCACCGATCTGAGGTTGCCAATTTTGATCCTCAGGCGAATCTTCCCCAACGGCTTACTTCTTCCAGCGTTGAAACCCACGATCGTAGTGGTGGTGTAAGCCAATTCGCTGGTAGGAATCCTTAGCGGTCTGAGCAGACTATGAGGAATGATATTGATTGATGATCCCGGATCTATGTGAATCTGGTCGACCTCCATGGAACCGATGTACCCGGTGTAATAGAGGGGTCTGTCATGCCTGTTATGTTTTAACAGCATGTCATCTTGAGTGAAAGTGATGTTTGGGACCACCTCCATCACACTGTGGCATTGAGGACACGCCACGGGTTCTTCGTCAGGGGACTTGAGCTGGGTCAAGTATGCATCCGCCTGCATCAATGCTTCAGTCAGGGCTTGACGAGTGTCCTGAGAGAGCCTGAGTAGCTCGAAGATGGACAACCTGGCTGGTGTATTAGCTAGTTGGGCCAGGATGTCAAAATTATATGGCTTCTCTAAACTTTTGTTTGGAATGTTCTTCACAGGTTTATCGAAGCGCACTTATTTTTGCTTCCCTTTGTCCGCCGAAGTTGGTCTCGAAGGACCGACCTCTGGTACGACGAATTTTGGTTCTGAAGGCTTGGCAGCTGAAGCGTCTGCCGCTGCATCTTCCTGGCTGGCTCCATAGTCCTGGAGGTAGGCTTTTCCTGAGCGGGTTCCAGTAGCCAAGACCTCTTCTTCTGACGCCAAGTGTACCGTAATCATGTGACACGGTTTGTGCTTTGAGTTCTTTTTAGACTTAGCCTTAGCAGCTTGAGTCTCTTTTTCGATCTCTGGCACCAGATCTGGATGAACCCACATAGTCTCGCCTCGCTGGGTAGTTAGTGGTAGCAGGTCATGATTTTGACCTCTAGCTGGAGGGAGATTAACGATGTTCATTGTCGTCCGGGATATAGGCGTAACATCGTCCGGGATTTCTTGGGGAGGCAGATTGCCAAATTGTAGGGAGATCATGTTGGCCGTGACCGTCTTCTCGCTGTTGTGCAGAGTGATGGCCTTAGCATCGATCAGCTCCTGGATCTTCCTTTTCAGTATATAGCACGCCTTTGTGGGGTGGTGTATGTACCTATGGAAGATGCAGTACTTGGGGTTGTTGGTACTGCAGGCCTCATTGGGCCGTCTCACCTCAGGAAGGATAATCTTGCCGCTTTTGATGAGACATTTGAATATGCTCGGAATATCGTTGTCGTCGAAAGAGTACACTTCAATGGGCCTGGAAGTCCCAGGCTTTGTCTGCATGGTATCCACCATCTTTTGCCTGGACGTGTTGATCGCCAGAGCTTCTTTACCCTTGGTACCACGAGGATGGTCGATGTTGGAGGATGACCTCTTGCCTTTATCGGAGGCCGAGATCATGATGCCATTATCGTGCGCCTTTTGACTATTGTCCTCCGCGGCTACCGCTGAGATGATGAACGAGGGCCAATCATGGAACTGATATGGTCCCGTGAACACCGAGATCACGGGGAGAAGGTTCTTCCTGCAGATGTCCACCAATACCGAGTCTGGGACTCCTGGAGGCATTTGCAGAGTGGCTTTACGAAAACGTTCGATGAAAGTGCGAACATTCTCCTTTTCCTTCTACCTGACTTCGATGAGAGAGGACATAGACATGTCCATCCCTCCCTCATAGAATCTCGTGAAGAATAAAGCCTTGAAGTCTTCAAAGAAAGTAATGCAGTTGTCTGCCAGACTTCGGTACCACTGGTAAGCTACCCCCGAGAGACAGCCTTTGAACACCCGAGTGAGGAGGGCGTCGTTCCCTTGTAACAACACTGTCATCATGCTGAAGTAGTTCATGTATTGACTCGGTGATATTTTTTCCTCGAACAAAGCCATAGTCTGTGGTTTGTACCTAGGAGGGAAAGGGACCTCTTCCCAGATAGCTGGGTAAGGTTGGTTGATTCCCAATTTTTTGAGTTGGTCTTTGTGCTTCAGGGCATCAAATTGGGCTTTCAACTCCTGTATTGCCTGCATCGGATCTTCAGCCAGTAGCGGGACCACGGAGTGATGAGGAATCGATTGCATCACGACTCCGACGGGAGGTAGTATATTCTTCGAGTGAGGAAGTGGAGGAACTGCTGACTCCTGATCTAGAGCAGGCTCTTGGATTGCGTTGGATGGTGGTAAGTCCACCTCCACACGTATTTGAGTCGGAGGGACCGACGCTTGAGCCATAGCTGCTGTGTGTTGAGTTAGCATCATTTGGTGCATATTTTCCATCATGGATTGCATTTTTTCAGAGATGTCTCCAGTGTAGTAATGCGCTGCTCAGTGTTCCCGGATGGGGAAGCTTCCTCGTGTTCATCTCCAATGGCATAAACTCCCATCTCCCTGGGTGTCATTGAAAGATTAGTATAGGTCTCTGTAGAAGTTGACTCTATACTTTCGGCATCTGATTCGGGAGACTGGTGACCCTCAGCATCGGAATCAGAAGAGTACGAAGCCGGTTGTCGTGACCTCGAACGAGTGTTTTGGAACACCCCATCTTCGGTGTTCCTAAGGAGCATGTTGAATCTCCTTCGGCTCAGAGTTCTAGAGGGATGATGTCTTGAGCCTGACCCTCCTCTAGGTATGTGTCCATGTTCACAAATGTATGCGTGGGCACTTCTTCCTGGAAAGATGGAGAGTAGCTCAACTGGTCAAAAATTGACCATTTTGCTTCAGAACAGCAACAATTAATTATAATCCTATGACTATTACAACAGCGCTCGCTAGGAGGCGTAATAGACATGCTGGAAGATCCCCTCTCCTTGCGCTTCTGGATCAGATAATTGCGCAGGTTAGTAGGAGTTACAGAAGAAGAAGATGATGGCTTGTTCCTTTGCTGGCGTAAAGGTCGAGAAGTATAGTAGTCCGTCGCTTGCTTTTCCTTGCGTAGTTTGCAGGGATCATCTATTTTTCTACGGAAGACAGATGCATTTTTATGTGCGGAGCACGTTTATGATTCCTGATTTGGCGCTGAGGCATCATCAGAAATTTTTTCTATTCCGCCAGGGATGGGAGACTGAATTTTACACGCAGAACGCGGATTATACTTCTAGGTTAGCGCTGAAGCATTGCCAGAAGTTTTGTCGGCCCTGCCAAAGACAGGCGACTGAATTTTATACGCAAGGCACGGATTATACTTCTGGGTTAGCGCTGAGGCATTGCCAGAAGTTTTGTCGGCCCTACCAGAGACAGGCGACTGAATTTTATGCGCAAGGCACGGATTATACTTCTGGGTTAGCGCTGAGGCTTTGCCAGAAGTTTTGTCGGTCCTGCCAGAGACAGGCGACTAAATTTTACGCGCAAGGCACGGAGGGAGCAATGCTATAACCTCATTGGTCAGAGAGATCGGAGAGATCGGAGAGTCCACAGGAATGGTAGAGGATGTTTTGGGCATCCAAACCTTGCGCAGCTTCCTATTGTTTTGGACGGAGAGGGGGTGAGAGCTATCCCATGTTCGAAGCATGTCTTCGTAGGCAGACTGGTCGAACTGGACGACCAGTGTCTTCTTCACGGATCCTAAGGATACTGCATCATGTTGAGCAATAGCTTCCTCATTAGAATAGAAAGATGTCCCCAGCAGAGTCGCCATCTTATTTCGGATAATAAACGAAAAAGATGATATATGGAAAATGAGGTCTTATACGAAAACCCGTCCTTCTTTTATGTTTACAAACAAGATTATACAATTTAATCCTACACGAGGATGACTAAGTACAATTTATTTAATCTGGGTAAATATTGCTATAGGTGTCTGATCTGTAGTCGATCACTTTAGCCCTTGGACCACACAATGTTGAAGAAGTGTCGTGGAAGACAGAAAGCAGCTTCGAAGGTTGCTAAAGAGGGTGGATGCTCGATGCCAAAGTCGTCGATCCCTTCTCTTTGCCTGAGCTCTGGATTCTCCTCTTTCTCTCGACCTCCAATTTCTTCGACCTCCAATTTCTTTGATCGTTGGATCTGATACTGGATTTCTTGATCAATTTTCCTGACCTTGTCCTCTGTTGATAGAGGTCTCTATTTATAGAGTTTTAGTGACAGTGACCACTCAGTCGGTGTAGAAACCGAGTAGTAGAAAGTACAACACCCTTTTATACGATAGTTTAAAATAACCAATGCCTGTGTATAGATGACCTTTTGAGTGAGCATGTGACGCGTGTCCAACTAAGGGGCAAAACGCGTATATCTGCTGCGAAGATCACGGCGTAGAAGCCACGTAGGTAGTTATCCCTTGTGTAGAAGAGGTTGGCGTAGAAGCCAATGGCTGTCACCATGGCATAGAAGCCAAAATAGGCATAGAAACCGAGTAGGCGTAGAAGAGGAGTAGGAGTAGAAGCCGAGCGGTCATAGAAGTCGAGCGGTCATAGAAGCCGAGTGACGTAGAAGCCGAGCGGTCATAGAGACCGAGTGGGCATAGAAGCCGAGTGGGCATAGAAGCCGAGCAATGTGGATGTTTTAGCCGGAATTACGGCTCTTGGAGATATAATCAAATCTCTTGCATTAAATACAGAGATCTGCCCCCATCCTGCGCATTAAATGCAAAGGCTTGTCTTTAAGATTTGCCATCATTCTGCATATTAAATGTAGATACGCGCCTCAAATTGTACAAAGAGTAACTGCTGATGTGGCGGTCTGTTTGCCTTCTGCGGAGCGTAAGAAGCTCACGTCTGCCTGTGTAAAACTGGGCGGCGTATTCCCTTATATGCGTAAGAGTAGTTTACGCAAAGGGGATGTCACTAAACGACGGTTCGGTGACATTTAATCAAATCTCCTGCATTAAATGCGGGGATCCGCCTTTATCCCGCTCATTAAATGAGGAGGCATGTTTTGAAGGCCTGCCACCCTTCTGTGCATCAAGTGCAGAGACATGCCTTAAGCATCTGTTAGTATTCGGTGCTTTAAGTGCAGAGACGTGTCTCAAGAAACTGTCACCGCTCTGCGCATTAAATGCAGAGACGTGCCTCGAGCCCTGTACGAAGTACATCTTTTGACGTGGCAGGCTGTTTGTCTTCTGCGGAGCATAAACAGCTCACATCTGCCTGTGTAAAACAAGGCAGTGTATTCCTTCGTATGTGTGAAAGTGGTTTACGCAAAGGAAATGGCAGTAAATGATAGCCTGGGTTGCAGTACCGCGCCATCATGATACCCGTCGCTTGGGTTGTCGTACAGTACTCTTTGTCAGGAGTCCAGACATCAGGTTCATTGCATGATCTGACAGGTTCACTTCGAAGAATATGAAGCGTTCCTCGTACACTTCAATGCTGCATTAAAAGCGGATGAGTTCTACGCCATATAGGCGATGAAGCACCATGTTTACGCCGAAGCAGCTTGGACATACTGCATTACGCTGATGGTCCTTGAGCCTATATTTTTACGCTGTGCTCAGCGGAAAAGCTCTGTTGCATGTTTGATGGCTCTGAGGTCCTCTGTTTATGCTGCCCTGCATCAACATGCTGCGTATAGCTATCCAGCGTATTTTTCATGCTTCTACAAATGGGGGAAATCGAGTTGCAGTTTAAGGGATTAGTTTCTTCGATTTTGCAGGCAAGGATGTGTTAATAGCATGTATCAGTATCCAGTAGTGTACAGTTTTAGATTTAGGTAAGTACTAATTTAATACCATAGTATGTTAGCATTCTATTTAAAGTATCAGTGGGTAAGAGTTAATATGGGTGTGGTATCTCAGTTAGACTAAATTTTTTAGCTTAATGCTAGGTATTAACTAGATATCATGATACCTTAATATATAAACTAATTATGTATTAATAGTATCTAATATAGCAGTTATTGACTAGCATAGACTAGTATTAACTAGATATTGACTAGATTGACCCAATTAATCTAGTAACGACCTAGAAGTGGCCTAGAAATATCATAACAAGCTAGTTAACCATGTATATTTTCTCATATCAATCATTGATACTTATATTTCATATTTATGTCTTTGTGACTATATTTTGGGCATCGATCCTCACACCTTGCTCAGGACCATAGGCAAATACATTCTTTGATAGTTTCTGTTATTTTGATGATTACCATGATTCTAGTTATGTAGTGTTATACTTAATTTCTGACATAGTGGATTTACGTGCTATTATCATAAATACCTGTCATGAGGAGTCGTGATTGGATCCATCATACTAGCTGGGGGCTGGGAAGTATTATTCGATTATGTGATCATACCCTACTTACTTCTGCATAGCTCACCCTCACCACACGAGGGTGTAGCTTGATCTTATTACTTATGCATAGCTCCCCATATATTATTGGCATGATCCCCTTACATATACTTGTGCATAGTCAATCCTACTTGATTGACCTAATCCCCTTACATGTACTTGTGTATAGCCAATCATATATGGTAGAGCCTGATCTTGCCCCAAGCCGATCACATAATAACTAATATTTCAAGAAACTTATCTAGTATTTTTATTTATGTCACGCCCCAGTCCCAAAATACGTAGGACTAGGAATATGTAACATGCCCAGTCGTATGTATACGAACTCCAAAATATGGAAATCATATACACACATACGCTGTAAATGAATATGCAATCCACCAGTGGTAATATACTGTCACAACAAGTCACACACAATCTATATCTCATCCACAACACAAATAATAAGTAGGAACAAAGAGCTGAATGACAATTGAATATCCAAGACAAGTATCAGGTCTGATAGTCAGGTGGAAACAAATCCACTACAAAACAACTATACTGCAGTAGTAACAAAATCTCTAAACAGTGGAAATAATCACATCTACTCTGAGGGTAAGACCTCCTCAGTCTGGTAAGTAGAGTCAGGTCCAGGTCCGTACTCCTGTGGATACTCCTGCTCGTCCATATCTGGAAAGGGACCAGGTCCTCAGAGGGACGTAACAAGATACATAATAACATGCCAATAAGTACTGAAATATAAACATCTCATGGGTTACCTAACCGTCTAAGTGAATGCAATTTGAGAACAACTTTCCCAACGCGTGGACTATCTGGCCATAATGGGATTTGCATGATTCTCTCGGAGAATCAGGGGCCTACAAGCGTACCGTCTTTTGAACGGCAAAGGCCACCTGGAATATATAGGATCACAACCACCCGTTTCTCCAACAAAGAATCCGAACGAACTAGGGAAAGTATAAAGGAGCCCAAACGCCTTACTTGTTGTTCTCTCCACCCCATGCTCTAAGCATGCCACATCCATGACACGATAAAACCTCTAAATAACTGCCAGGTCTACTAGCATAAAAAGTTTCTATCAGCAGTCATCCCTAACGCACGGTCAATACGTACAGGAGGCCAGACCTGTCACGCAGTCCGTGATCTATATGAGACTCACAACTGTGTCACAGCCAATGAATCTAATGATGCTCCATAATACTGGAGTGGTCTCATAAAATAGGTCCAAAATCTACATAAATAAATATTTATATAAGCAGAATTAAACATGCATGTATTGGTTGGAATATAAATATCAGTACAATGGCAAGGTATACTTGCCAAGCAAAAGTCCTGAAGAGTGCAACGTCCAATATAGTATTTTAGTTTGTTGTAAGAAGAAGTGGGATTAGGGTTTTAAAGAGTTGTAATAACACACATATATATAGTGATAAGAGGCGGTGGGGGTTACTTAAAGGTTAAGGAATTACTGTCGCTGTTGTTTCTTTCTATCATTGGTTTTAATTACGGTTGGGGAGAGTTTAGTAATAACAGTTAAAGAGGCGGTGAAAATGAGGCGGTGGTATTTGTTTTACGTGCGGTGTAGGAATTTAAGCAGTGTTCTATTTTACGCGCGGATCAGAATTTAGGCGGGTGGTGAGGTTTACGCTTGGGTTTGTTTTACGCGTAGAGAAAGAAATTAGGCGGGTGGTGAGGTTTACGCGCGGAATTGGGAATAGCAATTCGGTTTTACTACTGCGGCTGCTGATATTTTCCTATTGGGTTTGGGTTAATAGTTTTTGGGTTGAGATCTAATAGGAATCCAACCCATTTTCTTTTATTTCCCTTTCTAATAAACTATATATATATATACACTTAGAAATTTCTAGATTTTATATTGGTGCAAATGCAACTGTACAAAGGGTCTCCTATATGAAATAAATTTGGAAAAAAATTTATAATGGCTCCATAATACTCTAAATGCTCAAACATCTCAAAATAAAATCTAATAAAATCTATTATCTCTATTTAGCTCATAACTAATATAAATAATAAATTACATAATAATAATAGAGAAATATGGTTTTCAGAATTAGGGTTCTTACATTCTACCCAACTTATAAAAATTTTGTCCTCGAAATTAAACTAAGCCATGGTAGAATGTCAAGGATGGTATAAGGTATAAATTAACAAAATAATTTCATACCTTGGTCAATGAATAGGTTCGGAAAAGGTTGGCGCATGTCGTCCTCGCGCTCCCAAGTAGATTCTCCTAGCGCGCCATGCTTCCATGCCACACAGACTAAGGGAATAGACTGGTTCCTTAATACTTTTTCTCGTCGATCAAGGATTCCTACGGGTTGCTCTTGATATGACAAGCTCGGCCCAATAGTGATCTCCGAATGGTCGAGAACATGACTGCTGTCTGCCACATATCGCATGAGCTGCGACATATGGAATATGTCATGTACTCCCTCAAGTGAAGGTGGTAGCGCAAGTCGATATGCCACTTCTCCTACTCTCTCTAGGACGTCAAATGGTCCAATATACCTTGGACTCAACTTGCCGCGCCCACCGAATTGAATGGTACCTCGGATAGGTGATATCCTTAAGAAGACATGATCGCCCTCTTTAAACTCCAAAGGACGACGATGAATGTCTGCCCATTGTTTTTGCCTGTCTTGTACTGCTCGTAAGTGTCCTTGTATCTTTTTAACTGTCTCAACGGTGTTTGTCACGACCCGCACCCGGTGTAGGGATGCAAGTCGGGAACAACGCCCAGCCTACGCCGCAGCATCGGCGGTAGAACGCTGTCTTGGTCACCTATACTATCTAATTATCTCACTATAAAGAATAAACCTCCAATAATATCTCAACTCCAAGATGAGAGTATAATTAACTTAGTTCAACACAATACTCAATCACATTACTATGGCACGAGAAGATATCAAAGAAGTTTAACATAACTATGCAGTTAATATAACAACAACAAATAGAAATAATATCCAAACACAAATATATGTCGAAAACAAATCCGGTACCAAAATGTTAAAGAGAACTAACTATGCTAACTAGTGAATCCGGCTAAATCTCTCGACAGTCACTCCAGAACTAGTGGGACCAAGTCTGCACCATCTATAGGCTGAGGTCCGTAGTATGTCGGACACCAATCTCCCGGATCCTCTAAAAAATATTTTCTAGTCAGGAATGGAGCAAAGTACAACCCAATAGCAGTTCCAATTAATTAACAAAAATTATAAAGCAGTAGAATAGAAGATGCTATCTACGATGAGGATATAACTGATAATCAAGAACAATGAAAGAATAGGCAATACTAACAACAGAATATAATCAATGCGTACAAGAATAAAGGAATGAACTATAATGTCAGAATAGAACAAGGTAATCAAGGAACTGAATAATGGAATCTATAATAACTATGTGATTTGAGATACTAACTAAATATGTGATCGGCCTGGGAGATTCAATGATTACACTAAGGAGCTAACTCAACCATACGTGAATTGCATGGTTAGTTAGTAGCCAATGATTACACTACTAGCCGATAGTTTCTTGATCACATATTTAATTGGTATTTCCCCCGCCCCGACTGATATGATGGATCGAATCATGATACGTCACTAGCCAATGTATCCAATGTTTAATCTAAAATATTCAATGTTATCCAATACCAACAAGGACAGTATCCGATACCATCTCCATAATCAAGGTAACATCCCATGACTGACGATACAATAACAATACCAATCCGTGTACCATCGTGTCAAGAATCATAAGTAATATTTCTAAATACTTGAATTATAGTGGTAATCAAATAATAAAAACTATCAGAGAATGTACTCGCCTGTGGTCCAGAGCAAATGATAAAAAAATAATGTCCGAACTGGTGTCACAGACCTATATATGAAATATTGTATTAACACAAGTTTTTGGGAAGAGAAATAAATTAAACTAGTCAACTTTCTAGGTCATAAAGTCATTTCTAAGTCAAAAGTCAAACTAGGTCAACTCTAAGTCAACTATAGTCAAATTGTGGTCAACTACCTATTTCTAGGTTGCATGAGTCTAACTCAAAGATATTGGGCTCACATACTATGAATCTAGCCATACAAGCTACATCTTAGAATACTAAGATACCGTATCTTTGGATACGCAAACAAGGGATAAATATAACACATATGTACATATCAAATAATATTATATATATATAATCCTAATTATAAATGCTAAATGGATAACTTTGTTTCGAACCAACTTGGTATCGCAATACTAAACCTCTATCTTGATATCCAAACCCAATACCTTGATTATCCTCCAATACCTTGATACTTACCTTGGCATCTCAAGGTAAATTCAAAACCTTATTTATACTAACTACCCAACAATAATTTTAAACTACTATGCATTTAATATTTATATAATACTATATACCTTATTTTAGTCACCTTAATACCAACCCATAATTAGTTTACAACTATCCTATTACTTATGCCAATACCTACTACTCACACCTTGGTATATCTTCATACTTACCTTGGTATCTCAAGGTAATTGCCAAAATCTCATATATATACTAACTACCCAACAATAATTACATATATCAATACAATATAACTCTAGTATGTACTAATAGAAAAATACTAACTACCAACTACACACTAACTATTAATACATATATACGTACATACATACATACAAATATATAATATATAAAAGATACTCATAATAATTGATAACTAAAATATACTAACTATTCTAATAAATTTATATGCTACAACTAAATATATACATATATAGTATATTATAATACAAATAGAAATTAGGAACATATTTATATATATATATTAATTACCATATATATATACATATATCTATATATATATATATATATATATATATATATATATATATATATATATATATATATATATATATATATATATATATATATATATATATTAAAAACTGCCAAACTATCGCTAAATACCCTGTCCACTGTCACAGAAAGCTGTTGTGTATATAGATACACTGCAGTTTTTGTGACAGTTTCCTGCACTGTCACTAAAAACTGTCGCTGAAGCTTCTGATACTCTGCTGATACACTGTTGTTTCAGCGACAGTTTTCTGCAACTGTCGCTGACTGCTGTCGCTGAAAAGCTGCTATTATTTGTATTTGTTGCTGCTGTTGCGACACTTCTGGCTCGCTGCTGTCGCTGAAAATATATGTATATATATATATATATATATACAATATATATATATAAATACATATATATAACCCACCATATATATTTATACAATATATATTTAAATACATATATATAACCCACAATATATATTTATACAATATACATATAAAACAATATATAACTATACATACACTTATACATAGTAAATTGTATAAAATACCACATAGTAACATACACACACATATAGTAATATGTATATATAACTATACATATATGTATACATATATATATAATCATACAATAATATAAATACATAACAATATATAATATAACAATATATATAACCACATATAAATATATCTACTATATTAAATATACATATGCTACCACTTATAAATATATATCTACATACATATATATATAAATAATCATATAATAACTATAAATAATCTAATTACTTAATTAAACATACACATATATTATATAAAATATATACATATATTTACATCCCTAACATATATTATAACATATATATTAATGCATGTAGAAGAAAGCTACATAATATATATTCTATTAATACATATATAATACATAGATCTATGATACAATAAATACTATAATAAATAAACATAATACATATATAATATATATATATATAGATACATACACAATTATAATTCAAGAATTAAAGCACAATTAATTAGATCTACACATAAACACACAACAATTGGAGAGTATCACACCGTATCCCACTAGATCTAGGATACGCATGCGACACGAGTCCACCACACATCCAATTGCACCCCGAAGGATACAAACAAATCACATATAATATTTATGAACAAAACAAAGTGTCAAATATAGATCTATGTGTCTGTGTCAAAATATGACATGTACAAAGTCCCGTGTCGGAGGAAAAACCCCCAAAATAATACGTATCACCAAATTATTGGGATACGACCTACACATACCCAATTGTGGATATGACACTAGCCCCAAATATATAAACATATGCCAAATTGATCTATAGGATCAATTGACACACACAACAAAAGTTATTTTCGAAATTCCCCCAAAATTGACACAAAAAGTACCATAACTTTCTCCATAGGTCTCCTATGAACACAAAACCAAATCCTATGGGTAGTACATACATATGGATTGATTATTCATGATTAAATCTCAGATTTAGAAGCTATTTTAAGGAGAAAAAATTAAATTATACCTATTGGGAGATGGATTCCCAATAAAACCTCCAAAATTGGTAAAATTAGCTTCCAACTTGTAGATCCTTGCTCCTCTTTGTAGATTCTTACTTCCTCCTTCTAGATCCTTGCTCTTCTAGACTCCAATGGTGATTTAAAAAGTAATTGGGTGGAAATTTGGTAGGGATTTGATGAAATTTGGTTGAGAAAAATTCTAGATCTAGATTTGGAATAAAAAATGAAGAGAGAGAAAGTTTTCATTCCCTTTATATAGGCCTAACTTGCCCCCTCCCTCAAGCTACTATATAAAGTCTAAAATATCCCTTGGGGCCTCTCATGAAGAAATTAATTAAGGAGGGAAGCTTCTAGTCTAATGGTTTAATTAATTTAATCATCCTCCTAATTAATGGACTTTCTAGTTGGGCTCAATTCTAATAATTAATACATGTTGGTCCATAAGTCTAAACTAAACTAGTTAGGTCCACTAACATAAGTCCAAAAAAATAAATCTAACATGCTAATAATAAATAAATAATACAATAAATAAATATTTAATATGCACAATATTCAATTAATTATAAAATGACCAAAATACCCTTTTCTAGAAAATACGGTAGTGACAGTGTTGACCACTAACTCTGATCCCAGAATCTGACATTCTTCCACATTACTCCAACATACAGGAGATCTACACTTCTTTCCATACAATGCTTCAAACGGGGCCATCTGGATGCTCGCCTGATAGCTATTGTTGTAAAAAAATTCCACAAGATGTAGGTGGTCCTCCCATGATCCTCCAAAGTCTAATATACAAGCCCTCAACATATCCTCCAATATTTGAATAGTACGTTCTGATTGCCCATCTATCTGTGGGTAATAAGATGTACTGAACTTTAGACGAGTTCCAAGACTTTCTTGTATGCTCCTCCAAAAATACAACGTAAAGCGCGAATCCCTGTCTGATACAATACTGACGGGTACGCCGTGCAACCTCACGATCTGCCTTATATATAAGTCAGCCAAAGCTTCTGTAGATTGGCCAACTCTAAAAGGCAAGAAATGGGCTGACTTGGTGAGTCGGTCCACTATTACCCATACTGCATCTCTACCACTTGGACTCCTAGGAAAACCTGTGATAAAGTCCATAGTGATGTGTTCCCACTTTCACTCTGGAATCGGGAGTGGTTGTAATAATCCTGCTGTTCTCTGGTGCTCTGCCTTTACTTGCTGGCATACCAAACATTTAGCTACAAAGCGAGCTATCTCTCTTTTCGTTCCATGACACCAAAAATGCTATCTTAAGTCACAATATATTTTGGTGCCCCCAGGATGAATAGAATATATCGAACTATAAGCTTCTGTCATTAGCTCCTGTCAAATTTCTCCATTGGGAACATATAGACGATCACCACATCGTAATATTCCGTCATCATGGATGCGCAGTCCTGTCTGCTCTTTGGCCTCTGTCCTTTCCTTTAATCTTCTGAATCTGGCATCTGTAGGCAATGTTGCCTTGATTCTCTCTACTAGTGATGATTGTATTTGCAAGTTGGCTAGTCCTGTTTACTCTGGGTAATATCACTTCAATCCCAAAACCTTGTAAGTCCTTCAATAATTCCTTCTGTGTTGTTAGAAAATAAGCTGCTGGCTTCCGGCTTAACGCGTCTGCTACAATGTTAGCCTTGCCTGGGTGATAATATAGCTCTATCTCGAAATCTTTCATCAATTCAAGCCATCGACGCTTTCTCATATTTAAATCCTTCTGCGTGAAGACGTACTTGAGGCTTTTGTGGTCTATATAGATTTCCACTCGTTCCCCATATAAGTAATGTCTCCATAGCTTTAGACCAAATACAACGGCTGCAAGTTCCAAGTCATGAGTTGGATAATTCTTCTCATATACTCGTAATTGCCTAGATGCGTATGCAATCAATTTACCATGTTGCATTAATACACATCCCAAACCTTTTCCTGATGCATCACTGTAGATCACATAGCCTCCTGGTCCGGATGGAATAGTTAATATTGGTGCTGAAGTCAGTCGCTTCTTCAATTCTTCGAAAGCGGTTTGACACTCGTTGGTCCATATGAACACTTGATCTTTGCAAGTCAACCGAGTCATAGGTATTGCTATCCTTGAGAAGTTCTCCATGAACCGTCAGTAATATCCTACAAGTCCAAGGAAACTTCTCACCTCTGCTGCTGATTTAGGAACAGGCCATGTCTCGACTGCCGAGATCTTTTCTGGATCAACAAAAATTCTATCTCCTGTAATAAAATATCCAAGAAATGAGACTCAGTCCAAGAAGAACTCATATTTACTGAGCTTTGCATATAACTGCTCTCTCCTTAAGATTTCTAGAATAATCCGCAGGTGCTTCTCGTGCTCCTCGTGGCTCTTTGAATAGACAAGTATATCATCTATGAAGACGACCACGAACTGGTCCAAATACTGATGGAAGACTTGATTCATTAAGTCCATAAAGATAGCTGGAGCATTGGTCAATCCAAATGGCATGACCAAGAACTCGTAGTGTCCATATCTTGTTCGAAATACGGTCTTCGGGATGTCCTCCTTCCGTACCTTCACCTGGTGATATTCCGATCTTAAATCTATCTCTGAGAATATCTTGGCTCCACTAAGTTGATCAAATAGGTCATCAATGCGTGGCAGTGGATATTTATTCTTCACTGTCACTGCATTTAAGGCTCTATAATCAATGTACATACGCACTGACCCATCCTTCTTTGGTACAAACAACACTGGTGCTCCCCAGGGTGATGCACTTGGTCGGATGAAACCTTTCTCTTCTAGTTCTTTCAATTATGTCTTCAGTTCATCCATCTCCTTCTTCACCAGTCTATAAACATGTGATGCTATGGGTGCTGCAACTGGTGTTAATTCAATTAAGAATTCTACGTCTCTATCTGGGGGTAATCCTGGTAATTCCTCTGGAAAGATGTCTTGGAATTCTAAAATAATGGGATGATAGACAACATCGTCCATTGCGAGTTGCATACCATCAAGGATTTCTGTGGATCCTCGTGCAAACTCAAGTTCAGGCTGGCTGGGTACCTTAAAAAGAATGCTTCCTCCAAAGCAATCAAAGAAAGTATGGTACTTGCTTAGCCAGTCCATTCCAAGCACAATATCAAAAGTTGGCATATGAAGGACTAAGATCGGACATTCATCTTTCTGCCACGTATCACTATAGGACATGATCTACAAATTCTACTAATAGGTATAACTCCTCCTCCGGTGAGAATTCTAATACAACTAGGTAAAGGTGTAGTGGTAATATTGTGTTTGGCAATAATACTAGATGAAATGAATGAGTGGGTGGCTCCCGTATCAAACAATATTATAGCAGGAAAAGTAAAAGCAAGAGTGATACCTGCTATGACATCAATCTCCTGATCCATGTCATCCACTTCTATTGCAAAAGCTTGTCCGTTCCTTCGGGGTTGTCCCTATCTGGCCCTCGCGAATTAATCCTCCTGTGTAGGTAGTGGTGGTCCTCGCTGAAATCCTCCTGCTGCTGGAGGTTGAGGTGCTGGAAGCGCTAGTCTCTGTACTGGTGGTGGAAGTGTCTGCTGCTTTGGACAATTTCTTGTCTGGTGCTGTCCAGAACCACATCTCATACACTATCCCAAACGGGCCCGACAGTCTTTTGAGATATGCCCACGTCTCCCGCAATAGTTACATTGGAGCTTATCTGGAACCTGGTATGGTCCTGCTCTATACTGATACTGTTGTTGCTAAGCTAAAGGACGTTTGATAGGTCCTCCTTGTTGTGTTCTTGCTGGTACTTGCTGTGTCCTCAGCGGACCTCTCTTTCCTCTGTTGATGGTTTCTTGTAATCTGGCTTCTGTCAGTAACTCGGCATAAGAGATTCGGGACTGGGAGCTAGTGTAGTGTTGTAGCTCCTGAGTTAGTCCATGATAAAATCTTTTGGCCTTGGCCAAGTCATCTGGTATCAAGGCAGTGCCATATTTACTAAGGCGACTAAACTCATCATCATACTCGTCCACCGTTCTGTTCCCCTACTCTAGGTAGAGAAACTGATCGTATAATGCATCTCTGACGGTGTCCGGAAAGTACTTCCTTTCAAAGCACTCCAGGAACTGCTCCCAAGTCTGGTATGTACCCAACCGGCGCTCCATGGATTCCCACCAGTGATGAGCATTACCATCTAGAAGCGTCCTTACACCCGTCATCCACAGGTCTGCAGGTAGCTGTGATGCCTCTAATAATTTCTGAGTGTGCGTGATCCAGTTAGTAGTTTCCTCTGGGCTCTCAATGCCTTTGTACGGCCTCGGACCCATCTGTATAAAGTATTTTACTAAACCAACTTTAGCTCGAGGTACTGGAGCTAATGCGTGAGCTGGTACAGTAGTCCTTGCAGCCATCCTTTCAAGTGCTGCTATGAACTCTTGTCTTTGTTCTACTGCTTGCTGTCTCTGTTCTTGTATCATCATCTGGAAAAATTGGAACATGAGCCTAGCCATCCTACGGTGTTGATGAGACTGGAAGGTTCCCATTAGGTGGAACGGGAAGATCAGATGGAACTGGATTGTGAATCTGTCCATCTGGTCTTGGAAATCTAGGAGTTGGTGAGGTCTCTCCTTGAGTCTGACCATTGACTCCAGGAGTTGTGTCATCATCAGTACATCCCTTATGCATATCCATCTTTCTGCAGGTGATATACATAATGATTTAGAAGAAAGTACAGGAAGGATGCAAGCATTAGATAGAATATAGAAGCATAAAAGATGCTGGGGAATGGTCCACGTATTTTACAGTCAAAAATCCCCAATCATACATGAAGTTTCTCCCTACGTAAAACAGGACTTCAAGGTAGTTGGCGTAAAACAGGACTTCAGAGTGGTCCGCGTAAAGCAGAGGAACATAAAGTAAGGATTCAGAAATATTCGCGTAAAATAGAGATTCGAGACTGTCGGCGTAAAACTGTTTCAAAGTTAACCGCGTAAAAAGTCTGCTATACTTTTCTGCGCGTAAAAGTCTATGTAAAAATCTGCGCATAAAATATATATGCTGCGTAAAGTCTTACGTAAAATATCTCCTACGTAAAATCTGTCCGCGTAAAAGTCTGCGTAAAAGGTTTCCTGCGTAAAGAGATCTGTAAAATCTGAAATACGTTGCAGCGTAAAGTCGTACGAAAAACTCTTCGTATTCCTTGGATGAATTTATCAGATAATTCAGTGAACCTGACATCTGATAAAAGTATCGCACGATAATCGAGAGGACAGCTGTGATGATGATTTGCACAGAGACCCAGGTTGTCATTTAGTAACATATTTGTTACAAGTCGGTTTTTACGCATCAAAGGAAAAGAATGGAGCCTATGAACAGAAATAAGTTTTTACGCTCAAGATTGAGGTGAGTTTTTATGCTCAAGACAGAACAAAACCAGACACCACGTCAAAAGCTGTTTCTTACACAGGGCTCAAGGCATATCTCTACAATTAATACACGAAATTTGGTCATGGCTGGGGAAACTAAAACTTATGGCAAATACGCTCACATTACCATCCTTATATTTTACGCCTAATCAGCTACTCTACTCTGGTTATCTATTTATTCAGGAATCATCAAGTTTATGCTGGGATAGTTTACCTACATGGCTTGCATGACGTCATATAGATTGAGAAGACTAAAGAAACGTAGTTTAGCAGTTGTCATAACCGCAGCGTAAAGTAGACAATCTTCACAAAATAGAGGTCCCTTGTCTCAGCGTAAAGGGTTCCTGGCATAAAACTTAAGGAAGAATGAGATTTCAGTCAAGTATGGATAAGATCATTATACTCTATTCCTATACGCGGGCTTGCTTGGTATAGTTACGTAACCAAGACAATATATTCAAGAGACCTGCATGGGCCACCACTAAAAATATGTCACACCCCAGTCCCAAAATACGTAAGACTAGGAATACGTAACACGCCCAACCGTATGTATACGAACTCCAATATATGAAAATCATATACACACGTACGCTGTAAATGAATATGCAAATCCACCAGTGGTAATATACTATCACAACAAGTCACACACAATCTATATCTCATCCACAGCACAAATAATAAGTAGAAAAAAAGAGCTGAATGACAACTGAATATCCAAGACAAGTATCAGGTCTGATAGTCAGGTGGAAACAAATCCACTACAAAACAACTATACTGCAGTAGTAACAAAATCTCTAAACAGTGGAAATATCACAGCTACTCTGAGGGTAAGACCTCCTCAGTCTGGTAAGTAGAGTCAGGTCCAGGTCCGTACTCCTGTGGGTACTCCTGCTCGTCCATATATGGAAAGGGACCAGGTCCTCAGAGGGATGTAACAAGATACATAATAATATGCCAATAAGTACTGAAATATAAACATCCCTTGGGTCACCTAACCGTCTAAGTGAATGCAATTTGAGAACAACTTTCCCAACGCGTGGACTATCTGGCCATAATGGGATTGGCATGATTCTCTCGGAGAATCAGGGGCCTACAAGCGTACCGTCTTTTGAACGGCAAAGGCCGCCTGCAATATATAGGATCACAACCACTCGTTTCTCCAACGGAGTTCTATTTTATGCGCGGATCAAAATTTAGGCGGGTTGTGAAGTTTACGCTTGGGTTTGTTTTACGCGTAGAGAAAGGAATTAGGCGGGTGATGAGGTTTACACGCGGAATTGGGAATAGCAATTCGGTTTTGCTACTGCGGCTGCTGATATTTTCCTATTGGGTTTGGGTTAATGGTTTTCGGGTTGAGATCTAATAGGAATCCAACCCATTTTCTTTTATTTCCCTTTCTAATAAACTATATATATATATATATAGACTTAGAAATTTCTAGATTTTATATTGGTGCATATGTACAAAAGGGTCTCCTACATAAAATAGAAAAAAAAATTATAATGGCTCCATAATACTCTAAATGCTCAAACATCTCAAAATAAAATCTAATAAAATATATTCTCTCTATTTAGCTCATAACTACTATAAATAATAAATTACATAATAATAATAGAGAAATACGGTTTTCAGAATTAGGGTTCTTACAATTTCTCTATTCTCAGTTCGTAGCTGCTAGTATTTACATATATCTATTTTTTATTGCTTACCATATACCTATGATATGATGATAATCTCTCCAGTTTCTTTACATTCCAGTATTTTATTTCTATCATGTATATTCATTACTCACCGTTTTATAGTCTTTATCATTATAATTGGAACTGGTGTTAGTTTGTGCTTCGCTCCAATCCTGTTTGGATAATATTTTTTAGAGGATCTCGAGGACTTTTGTCCCACATACTATGGACCAGGAGTAGATGAGGGTTACATCCAGGAGCTTCAGGAGGATCCCATTCCAGTAGAGGATCCATTAGTAGTGACTTAGATCCTAGCATTCATATTGTATTTGGATTGTTCCACTTTGAGATACTCTGAGTTATACTATTTGAGACTCTTAGATTTACTGCTATTGTTTGAGATGTTATTTCTAAACTTATTGGAACTTCTTTTATATCATTTTATATCTTTATCGTACCGTACTTCTTCCTTATATATTATTGTGATTGAGTATTGATATATCCATTATATATTCATCTTATCCTCCTTATAAAGTTGAGATTATCATTGACAGGTTATGATATTGATATTGTGAAATATGATAGATAGTATTATGACCTAGACAATATTCTACCGCCGATGTTGCGACGTAGGCTGGACGTACCCATATACTCTTTTTCTTATTTCAGGTATGAGTCGTGACACATCCTGACTGGATAATATTTTTAGATGACTATTTAAAGGACTTGTGCCCTACCTATTATGGGCCACAAGAGGATTGTTTAGCTGAGACTGATCCTATCCTTCCGGAGGATCAATGAGTGATTGCAGCAGAGACCCAGCATACGATCTAGATAGCTTAGTAGTACTCACTTAGTATTGATACCGAATTTGTGTCTGGGAACCTACTTGATATATTTTGGAGATGGTTAGGATTTAGACTTTATTTGGATATTGTGGTTCCTAACTTTAGACTTGAGAATTGTTTGAGATTTCAAATATCTTTCATGGATTTATCTTCCCTTAGAATTGTGATTGCGTATTATTACTATTTTATTTATTACATGTCCTTCTTTAAAGGAGTTGAGATATTATTGCATGAGATTATGAATTATATTTGTGGAATTAGACAATGTTCTACCACCGACTCTGTGGTGTAGGCTAGACGTATCCACGACTCATGCCCGAATTTTCGAGTACGGGTCGTGACACATTTTTATGATGGCCCATGCAGGTCGAGCTTCACGTCTAGTGTGATATCATAGTTAGTACTTAGGACTAGAGTACTATTACGAGCATGCAATAGAATCTAGCAGATCTGCAGGAAGAGGCTTAGAGTATGTCTGTACTGCGGTTCTGCTAGGCATCAGATGAGGGAGTGCCTCTTAGCTCCTGTTCGTCCAACTCAGGGTATGGCTCGTACTTATAAGGGAAAGACTAGGCCACCAGTGGAACTGTCACGCCCCAGTCCCAAAATCATGTGGAACTAGGCCACGTGGCATTGGCCAGCTGACACATCTTAGAAGGAAAACCCAATTTATTGGACCCAAAGAGACGTGCTACGCTGTCCTAAAATACTAACAAGTCTAGTACTAGCATATAACAGGTAACATCTAATCTCATCCATAATATATAAGTACTGGAATATAAGTGCTAAGTCTGAAATGTCATAGTACAAACCCGATATGTCTGATAGGAACAAACCCACTACAAAAGCTAAAATAAGAGTGCTGAATATAACATGACTAGAGCATCGGCTATGTAGATAAAGAAGCTCCAGCTCTAGATGGCAAGTCTACTCAATATCAGAGGAACTCGGATGGCAGCACCTCTAGCTCCTCCTCGGATATGTACCTTGTCTCCTGCCCAGGTCCGTACACCGTGGGATAGTATGTCTCATCTAAATCTGGAAGGGAACCAGGTCCTCAGTAGGACATAACAAGATACATAAAAGCATGCCATATATAATACTGAATAAATAAAGGGTGAGCTAACCATCTAAGTGTATGCAAGTGTGAAGACAACCTTGGTACGTATGGGTAGGCGTAAGCATAACGTCCAACATCCTTTAGAGTGTGGTATCTGCAACGTCCATCATTCCGAAGAATGAGGTATCTGTATATATATAACGTCCAACACTCTAAGGGACGTGGTATCTGCAAAGTATATATACGTCTGTATCACTCCGAAGAGTGCGGTATCTGCAATAAAGGATGTGGATGTCCCATACGCCTACTAGTTGTCTTCCCCGCCCAATACGGATATACAAGTCGAATACATAACATGCATACCACGTAGCTATATGCCAAGTCACAACTTTCTAGATAATCCTGACTATGTGCTAAACCGTGATGTGTGTTCCACGCTCCGATAGCTAATCAAGTACGCGAACCCGCATCCCAACATGAGTCACAATCGTGATGCATGTACAGGTGTCAGGGTCTCAGAGGATATCAGAATACTCTCGCATCTGCAGGTGGGTCTGCTAATGTCTAAGTCAGTTATACTACGTATCGATGTATTTGTCAACTGCACCCGAGTCAATCTCCGGCGCACACAGTTATATGTATTTTGTAACAGGAATATATGCAATAATTTATAATTTAAATAGTAGAATTTGTCAAGGTATACTTGCCAAGTAAGAGATCCGTATAGTGCAAGTGTCTACAACAGTATTATGTTGAAGAAGTGAGGTTTAGGGTTCTGGGGTGTATTGCATGGATATATATAGAGAATAAGAGGAGGTGGGGAAACTTAGGGATTAAGAATTACTGCTGCTGCTGCTTTCATTGGCTCTAGTTTCGGTTGTTCTTCCATTGGTTTAGGTTTCGGTTGAGGAGTTTTTAGTAACAACAGGTAGAGAGGCGGTGGGGGATGAGTCATGGGGGATGAGTCATAAGAGGGTTGTTTTACGCACGGTGAAAGAAATTATGCGGTGGAATTGGTTTACGCGCGGCGGTGGTTTTGCTACTGCTACAGTTGTTTCTAACTTTATGCGCGGAGAAGAAAAGTTGGTTTTGCTACTGCTGCTGTTGTTTATAAGCAGAAAAAGGACAAACGGGTAAAGGGGTTTTAGGTTTGGGTTAAGATCCAATAGGAATTCTATTCTTATTATTTATATATATATATATAGAAAATTTTAAAAAAATATTGGTGTATACGGTTAAGCTAGCTACTGTCCAAAAGGTCTCCTACATGGAATAAATTAGGAAAATTTTTATAATAGCTCCATAAATCCTCTAAGTGCTCAAATATCTCAAAGTAAAATCTAATAAAATCTATTCTCTCTAATTGGCTCATAATTATATAAATAAGTAATAAAACCATTTTCATAATTTAGGGGTTTTACATTCTACCCAACTTATAAAAATTTTGCCCTTGAAATTAAAACTAAAGTCACGGTAGAAAGTAAGAATGGTAGAAGATATATAAATTTAACAAGGTAATTTCATACCTTGGTCTGTGAACAGGTTCGGATAACGTTTGCGCATGTCGTCCTCGCATTTCCAAGTGGATTCTCCTGGTGCGCCATGCTTCCATGCTACGCGAACTAAGGGAATAGATTGGTTTCTCAATACTTTCTCTCGATGATCAAGGATTTCCACGGGTTGCTCTTGATATGATAAGCTCGGCCCAATGGTGATTTCTGAATGGTTGAGGACATGAATGCTATCTGCCATATACTGCCTGAGTTATGACACATGGAATACGTCATGTACACCTTCAAGTGAAGGTGGTAGCGCAAGTCGATACGCCACTTCTACCACTCTCTCTAGCATGTTAAATGGCCCAATATATCTTGGACTTAACTTACCGCACCCTCCGAATCGAATGGTGTCTCTGGTGGGTGATATCCTCAAGAAGACATGATCGCCCTCTTTAAACTCTAAGGGACGACGATGAAGGTCTGCCCATTATTTTTGTCGGTCTTGCGTTGCTCGCAAGTGTCCTTGGATCTTCTTTACCTTCTCCACTGTACAAACAACCAATTCTGGTCCTAGAATCTGCCTCTCGCCTACATCGCTCCAACATACTAGGGAACGACACTTCCTACCATACAATGCTTCATAGGGAGCCATTTGAATGCTCGCTTGATAGCTATTGTTGTAGAAAAACTCAACCAAATATAAATGGTCCTCCCATGATCCACTGAAATCAAGCATACATGCTCTCAACATATCTTTTAGTGTCTGAATAGTATGCTCGGATTGGCCATCTATCTGCGGGTGATACGATATACTGAACTTTATGCGGGTACCAAGACTCTCTTGCATGCTCTGCCAAAAGTAAGATATGAACCTCGTATCCCTGTTAGACACTATACTGACTGGCACTCCATATAGTCGCACGATCTTTCTCATATATATGTCTGCTAAGACCTCTATAGATTGCCCAACTTTGAAGGGTAAAAAGTGGGCAGCTTTGGTGAGTCTATCTATGATCACCCATACTGCATTACGACCATTAGGACTTCTTGGAAAGCCTGTAATAAAGTCCATAGTGATGTGCTCCTATTTTTACTCAGGTATTGGGAGGGGTTGGAGTAAGCCTGTGGTCCTCTAATGTTCAGTCTTAACTTGCTGGCACACCAGGCATTTTGCCAAAAAGCGGGCTATCTCCCTCTTCATTCTATGCCACCAATAGTACTGTCTCAGGTCTCTGTACATCTCCGTGCCTCCTGGATGAATAGAGTATGTTGAGCTATGCGCTTCTGACATCAGCTCTTGACGAAGTTCTCCATTCGGTACATAGAGACGATCACCATATCTTAAAGTCCCATCCTCGTGTATGCGTAATCCTGTCTATATTCTGGCCTCGATACTTTGTCGAAGCCTCTAGAATCTGGCATCTGTTGGCAGGGCGATCTTGATCCTTTCGATTAATGTTGATCGCAACTGGTAACTTGACAACTGGCCGTTAGTTCCTGGCATAATGACTTCTATACCCAGTTGTTCTAAGTCATTCAATAGATGTTGCTGGGTAGTTAAAAAGAATGCCATGGATCTTCTGCTCAACGCGTCAGCTACTACGTTAGCCTTTCCCGGATGGTACTGCAGCTCAATCTTAAATTCTATCATCACCTCGAGCCAACGTCTTTGTCTCAGGTTCAAGTCCTTCTGGGTGTAGATGTACTTTAGGCTTTTGTGATCAGTGAATATCTCCACTCGTTCTCCGTATAGATAGTGTCTCCAAAGCTTCAAGGCAAAGATGATTGCCGCAAGCTCCAGGTCGTGAGTGGGGTAATTCTTCTCATGGGTCCTCAGTTGTCTAGAGGCATAGGCCACAATATTTCCATGTTGCATCAAGACGCAACCTAAACCTTTTCCGGATGTATCGCTGTAGATTACGAATCCTCCAGATCCTGAAGGTATGGTCAAGATAGGTTCCATAGTCAGATGCTCTTTCAGCTCGTCGAACGCTATCTGACACTCCTCTGACCAGATGAACTCCTGCTCCTTGCGGGTCAAACGAGTCATCGGCTCCGCGATCCTTGCAAAGTTCTCTACGAACCTCCGATAATATCCGACAAGTCCTAGGAAACTTCTCACCTCCGAGACGTTGGTAGGGGTCGGCCACGTTTCTACTGACAAAATCTTCGCTGGATCTACCGAAATACCATCTCCTGAGATAACGTGTCCAAGGAAAGCGATACGATCTAGGAAAAACTTGTATTTACTCAGCTTTACATAAAGCCTCTCACGCCTTAGCGTCTCTAATACTAGCCTCAAGTGTTTGTCGTGCTCCTCGTGGCTCTTTGAATACACCAAGATGTCATCGATGAAGACTACCATGAACCGGTACAGATACTGATGGAATACTCTGTTCATTAGGTTCATAAATATGGCAGGTGCATTTGTCAATCCAAAAGGCATCACTAAAACTCGTAGTGACCATAACGAGTCCTGAATGCTGTCTTTGGAATATCTTCACTCCATACTTTTACCTGATGATAACCTGATCTCAAATCTATCTTTGAGAACACTACTTCTCCTGTTAGTTGGTCGAACAGATCATCAATTCGCGGCAAGGGGTACTTATTTTTATTGTCAAAGCATTAAGGGCTCTGTAATCAATGCACATTCGGAATGTTCCGTCCTTCTTTGGTACAAACAACATTGGTGCTCCCAACGGTGATGTATTAGGATGAACAAATCCCTTGATATGTAACTCTTCTAGTTGTAGCTTCAGCTCGTCTAGCTCCTTTTTTGCCAACCGGTACACATTTGAAGATACCGGCGCTGCTCCGGGTACTAACTCAATAATGAACTCTACCTCTCTATCAGGCGGTAGGCCTGGCAACTCCTCCAGAAATACATCCTCGAATTCTGCAACAATAGCTGGGGAAGCTGTCTCCATAGCCATGTAAGCTCTAGGTGTCTGGCCTACTCCTCGCTCGATGGTGCCCAGTATGTACTCGAACTCCTGGTGATCTGGCGGCCTAAAAATAACGCTAACCCTCCGGCAATCTAGTATAGCATTGTACTGGCTTAACTAGTCCATGCCTAAAACAACGTCGAAGTTTGGCATCGGGAGTACTAAAAATTGTGCTCTCATCTCCCTACTACACACGACTATGGAGCATGTTTTAATAGTGCTGGTAACCGGTACGATGTCTCCTCCGGTAAGAATCTTCCAACTCTTAGGCAAGGGGGAAGTAGCTACTCTATGCATGGCTACGAAACTACTAGATATAAAAGATAGCGTAGCGCCAGAATCAAATAATGCAGTTGCAGGTATTGACGCAACTAAAATGGTACCTGTGATAATTTTCCCTTCTGGTTCCTCCGCAACTGTTGCTAGTGCAAAGGCCTGTTCGTACCTCTGCCCTCTTGCCTGCTGCCTGGCTTGGTCGAACTGAGCCTCTTGTGGGGTCAAAGGTGGTCCCTTCTGAAATCCTTCGGGTGCTAGGGGATGCTGACCTCCAGTCGGAGGTAGTATCCTCTGGACTGGTGCTGTTGGCCTTTGTCCAGTCTGGGGTGCTACCTCTCTGCGTTGTGGGCAATCTCTGGCCAGGTGTTGACTTGCTCCACATATCATGCACAGTCCAAGATTCTTTCGGCATTCTTTGACAAAATGTCCCTTCTTGCCACAATGATGACAAGTCGGAAGCTCCTTATGCTGATATGGCACTGTCCTTTGTGCTGCATTCCTGGACGATGAATTGGTCCTCATGCTCTGGGCTGGGCTGGGCTTTGGCTGGTATGGTCGTGCTAGAGCGTCTCGTTTCTCTGTCAATGACCTCCTGGATTCTTGCCTCTGAAAGAACCTCCTCATAGAAGATCCTTGACTGTGTAGTGGTATACCTTTGTAGCTCGGGGCTAAGGCCGTGATAGAACTGTATGGCCTTCTCCAGCTCGTTAGGTATCAGAATGGCACCAAATCGACTAAGTCGACTAAACTCTGCGTCATATGCATCTACGGTCATAGTTCCTTGTTCCAGGTGTAGGAACTGGGAGTATAGAGCATTCCTGACCGTAGCTGGGAAATACTTCGCATTAAAGTACACTAAGAATTGCTCCCACATCTGGTTCTTGCCGACGCTGCGTTCTATGGAGTCCCACCAGTGATGGGCATTGCCTTTGAGTTGGGCCCTCACCGTAGTCATCCAAAGGTCTGGGTGCAGCTAGCTGTGAACCTTCCAGCAGCATCTCCGTGTTGGAGACCCAATCTGATATCTCCTCTAGAGTCTCGCTGCCCAAAAATATTCCTGGGCCCATCTGGCAAAAACCTCGGACAGATGTCCTCTCTAGAGCTGTCATCAAGCTCTGTCTCAAGGTCTCAGTCTGACGCCATTGCGCCTGCATCATGGCTTGGAAGAATTAAAACATTTGTGGCTGTCCCTCTAGTTGTTGCATCAGGGCTGGAAAGAGTGGAGATGGAGGCAAAGGTGTATCTGCCTGTTGTGTCGGTGCTTGGGAGGTCTGTCCTTCTTGCTGAGCTAGTGCAACTTCCTGAGTAGGACCATTGTGGAGGTATGGTGGATAAACCGGTGTCTGTCTCGGGGACTAGTCTCTTGGGGTAGTCAGGGTCCTATTGACATCATGCGAGGTGTCTGTTGCCTGATCAACCCTATCATCTGTGTGTCCACTGGGGAAAAAAACAAACAGGATGCAAGCATTTAATAAAATATTTGCGTAACACAGGGTTTCAAGGTTGTTTGCGTAAAACAGAGATTTTAAAGAAGTTTGGCGTAATTTAAGACTTCAGAGTTGTCAGCATAAAATCGAGATTCTAGATAGTCTGCGTAAAGTAGGGATTCGAGACTGTCTGCGTAAAGCAGAGATAGAGATTTTGAAATTGTCTGCGTAACATAAAGTTTCAAGCTGTCTGGCGTAAAGTAAAGATTTAACTATCTGGCGTAAATCATGGATTCAGAGCTATCTGCGTAAAAGTCTGCTATACTTCCCGCGTAAAGTCTGCCTAAAGTCTGTGTGTAAAAATCTGTGTGTATAAGGGTTGCCTGCATAAAATCTAACATACGTTGTTTTTATTGCAGCGTAAAGTCTGCCTAAAACTCGCGTAAAAAGGTCTGCCAAAAATCTGAGCGTAAAAGTCTAGTATACGTTTGCAGCGTAAAGTTTGTACGAGGAACTCTTTGTTTTCTTTGGATGAATTTGTCAGATAAATTAGTGAACCTGACATCTGACAAAAGCACTGCACGATGATCGAGAGGGTGGCTGTGATGATTTTTCTATACAGAGACCCAGGTTGTCGTTTAGTGACATATTTGATACACCACTCAAAGGAAGAAGGTTTTGAGTCTCCTGAATACACTGCCTATTCTATATTGATTGAAATGAGTTTTTACGCTCAGGATAAAACAAAACCTTGATGTTACATAAAAAGCTGTTTCATGCTCAGGGCTCGAGGCATATTTCTGTATTTAATGCACAAGATTTCCTTTGTCATGACTGGTAAAGCTAAAATTATGACCAATACGCTTATATCACCATCCTTGTGGTTTACGCCTAATCAGGCTACTCTACGCTGGTTATCAAGTTTATGCTGGGGTAGTCGCCTACATGGCTTGCATGTCGTGTCATATGCAGGATTAGAAAAACTATGAAAACGTGGTTAGCAGTTGTCATAACCGCAGCGTAAAGTTGGCAGTATCTTCATAGTTTGGCTTTTTACGCCAACAAGGATAAAGGGTCTGGTCACAGTTTAAGAGTTTCTGGCGTAAAACTTGTTTTATCCAACCTAGGATAACTGAAAGGAAGAATGAGATTTAGTCAAGTGTGAATGAGATTCTTATGCTCTATTCCTATACGCAGGCTTGTTTGGTACAGTTATGTAACCAAAACAATATAAGCTTGACCTATATGGGCCACCACTAAAACTATGTCACGCCCCTATCCTAAAATTATGTGGAACCAGAAACTTCTCCATTCATACTATTGACACTTGTATTCTATGAACACTATGATTAATATTTAAGATGACCATTACCTACATGATACCATAGGAGACCCTAATAAGTACTAAGATCCGTTCCTCGTATAGCCCAATAAGAATTGTACTTAATTTACCAGAACTTTATTAAATTGTAGGATCCCTTAAGATTGTCACAGTATTAGTTATTATTTTAAGTTGGGTAGTATGTCTCACAACATAGTATCACATAGCCCTATTGACCCATTGATGAAGTATAATAGGGTGGCACAACTTTAAGACTTGCATAAGAAGATAGTATTTATTCAGACTGTAGAAATTATAGGCCCAAACCCCTATTGGGTCGACTAGCGACTTAGATAAGGAGTGAGCATGACAACTGTAGAGATTGTAGAATCTTAAGTTTGTATCTTGTTTGGTTTTGTGAACTTAAATCATTTTGTGCCTCCCTTCATCATAATCTAGCGTACTTATATTTTTATACTACCTCAACTTATGCTGCTGTTACAGCCTAGTTTTGCAAGCTCAGTCTTTTATCAAGCTTGTTCATGACATATGTATTATTGGACGCGTACACTAATATATTTCAGAATCAAAGTACTACGGTCTGATCAACCATAGTGAGCTTGGTTCGCCCTTCGCATAACTACTTTACGTGGATTGAGATAGATAGTGATTAGTAGACGAATGTACTTACCCTCTAGATATGTCTGAGCATATCATATCCGTTACATAACTGTATGGGTGCGAGCATGTGAATAGGAATTACCAAAATAGGATTTCAATCCACAACTGCCTTGACAATTCCCATTGAATTCTTTAAACGCCTTGATCCCCATACTTCTAATCTATTACCTCCCCTTGAACTCCTCATTATTGTTTTCCTTCTTCCCTTATTTCGGAAAGATGAAACCTCGTGCCTAGCATAAGTTGATACACTGATGGTATTAGATATACCCTATAGGCCAATTACATTATTTGATGATTATTTTGTAACCAAGGGCATATCACATGTAATATATTTTGTATTAAAATATTTGAGGATTGAGTAACAGAATTAAATAAATTTGAGAAATAAGATTTCTTAAACGTAAGAGCCTTATGTGATAGATGGGTAAATTCTAAGTTGGGTAGCAGTTGCATTATCAGTTTGAGAGGAATTTCTTTAGATTGTGATCGAGCAAAAATTTGATTGAAAGGTTCAAGTCATTTTTAATTTTAAAATTTTGGACGAATGAGTAAGATGATGAGGATCAATGAATTTCAAATTTTCAACAAGTGATTTGAATTTTAAGAATTGGGGACTGAATTATCGATCTAAATCTCGAGGAAAATAAAATAGAACTATAAATATGAACTTGGTCGAGCTGAATTCCAAATGCGATGATTTGAGTTAAGAATTAAATTTTTAGTGCTGGATCACCTATTGGAAATATTGAGGATGTAAATTAAAAGTGAAATCGGAAGAGTATGGAATTCATAAGTTGAAAATGAAAATAATATTTGATTATAAATTGCTTTCTAGAGGATATTATGATAGTTGAGATTTTGAGATAAATTTTGAATCGGGGTGTCATATAAATTTGAATTAGATTGGATGGGAATTAATTAATTGGAAAATTAAGAAGATAGTGTAATATGTTGAAGTTGATCTAAACAAGGGTTAATCAAATTTAAAGGTGATTACGATGGAGTTGAATAAATCTTAAATTTTTGGAAGAGATCACGATTGACTTGCCTGATGTACACATGTGAAGGATTTAAACCAAATTATGCCCTATTTTAATTTCGAGGACGAAATTATTTTTAAGTTGGGTAGATTGTAAACCCCCTCCCCGAAATTAGGTTTACTTGGCTTATATAGTGGAATTAGGGCTAGTTTGAACCCAATTCGAATTTAGAACACGGCATTTGATTTAACTGTACATTATTTTATCGCGTAGCGCACCTTACCGTTGCCTCGTTAATTGGAGTAGTACACTGGCCATTGTCTGTCTACAAATTCTATAACCCTGTCCTAGACTTAACCAACATCTATTCTGACCTCTGTATAATTTATAATCATACCTTCTGGTGCAATATTTTAATCACACAATAAACGTCACGGACGTTATTTCGTAATTCTAAATAAAATACATCCTTGTACCCATGTGCGTCCCAGTCAAAATCGGGAACACAATCTAGACCGTTTTATACCACCCGAATTTTATTAATATTCTACATTGTATCTTCTATACCCCAGACACTTGTGTCCGACCTAATTTTATTCCCAGGTACTCCTAATTAATTCCAGAACATCGTGCGTATTCAATTAAATTAATTAAATCTAATTTCTGACTTGGTACAATTTTCTCGATTGCTGGGGACTTTTATGCAAAACGTATCGAGGTGCCCCCACCATCGGACAATACGTGAAGAAATCCAACTTTTCCCTTCACCGGATTTTTTCCCATATTTTTGGGATGTACAACGCGCACATCGTCCCCCATCTAAATTCTATCCTTGCATTTAATTAATGCAAATTCTAGCCCACCCAAACACCCTCATGTGAGCCCAAGGCCCAACCCAAGAGGAATGTTGACCAAGTCTAAAACCTAGGTCAAACATCAAACCCTAGGTCAACTCAAATTTCTACCTCATTGCATATAAATATACTTTAAAAATTCTTTTCAACAAAACCAAACCCAATGCAAAAACATTCAGCCGACCCCCCCCCCTTTCATCTACTGTTCATCATCCCCTACCCCTCTGCCGATGCCGGAGCTCCACCGGTGCACCCCGTCTCAACCTGCCGACCCACCGGCCTTGTCGACCTTCTCCCTCTATTCTTCCTCGACTCCCACCCGCTGCACTCTGAGCCGCCCCGGGCCTGACTGCGTGCGCCGGAGACGACTCGCCTGGCCGCTGCTGACCCCAACTCGCCGGGAGTCATCTTCCCGACTCCGCCATTAACGCCTCGCCACGACCGCCTGTGCTCCTCCGCCGGACCACCTCCCCTGTCGACGTCCGGAACCCGCTGCCCACTTCGTCGACCTCCCCTTCCTGCTCGACTCCTCCTCCTCGATCGACCTCCCGCCGTTCCTCTACCGCCCTCTCTGACCGCCTGAAGCCGACCAAGCATCGCTGTCCATCTCCTCCTCCTCGTCGACCGGATCTACTGTCGACCCCCTCTTCCCGGCCAACAACCACCACCATTGCCACCTTCCTCCCTCCGTGCACCTGAGTTCCTCCACCTATTCCCTCTTCGCGGAGCAGCCACCACGCCGGAGACCTCCTCTTCTCCTCCTCCCCGTCACTGTCCACCACGATGCAGCGCCAACACCTCCACCTCCCCTTCTGTGAACCCAAGCCTCCTCCCTACTCGACCACCTCCTGGCCGGACTCCCCTGGCCTGAGATCCTCCCCTCACCTGGTCGGACCTCTGGCCAGAGTTCGCAGTCACTACCACCACCTACATTACCACCACCACCTATATTATCACCACCACCCGCCATTGCCGTCATTACCACCACCACTACTTACATTATCAAAACCACCATCAACATAAACACCATCATTGACCCAATCATCACCTTAACCATAATCTAATCATCTCAGCATCGTCATCATGGAACCGTCACCCTTGCCCGATAACCCGCAACAGTCACCCCAATTCCCGTACCTGTGCACGCTGACCCTGAAGATCTGTTAGATTTACCTGCGCAACTTCTGGAGCAGATTATTGGTGCTATGCAGCACTCTTGCCAGGCAAGTATACCTTGTCTTTGTTATACTATTTAAATTTTGTACAATAGATGCATGTTTATTATCTTAAATTGTGCGCGTTCGAGAGAGACTCGGGTGCAGTCAATGGATGTGTTGACGTTAGGATAGTGTCTGACCTAGTGTCTAGTGGACCCACCTAAAGTGTGGAGTTATTGGTATGACTCCCAGGCCTTGTCACATTTTCGTACACGTGTTGTGAGTCTCATATAGGGCACGGTCCTGCGTATGTGGTTGGCCACCTGTACGTGTAGGCGTACGACGGATAGGGTATAACTGCTAATAGTGATGCATGATTAGAAGACTTAGCAGTTATTAGTAGACGGAGCATAGACTGTCATGATACAATGGCCTGATCCTTGTCCTTGTTTGGTTGTAAGGATGGGCTACTATTCTAGCGATAGACTATGAGCCAGAGTTACGACGCCGAGGCGTAGTAGCTGACGCGTGTTGTGGATACAACATGCTTAGATCATTGGGCGGGGAGGACGACTAGTAGGCATATGGGACACCCCACTTCCTTTACACTGATGCCACACTCGACGGAGTGATATGGACGATATATACTATACTGATGCCACGTTCTTCGGAGCGATATGGACGTTATATTATACTGATGCCATGATCTTAGGGGATGGACGTTATTACTGAGCGCCCTCCTATGGGGGCATATGTGGCATATACTAGCCAGTTGTCACGATTGGTGAATTACGTCAGCATATGTCTAGCCTACACCTTCCCATATACTCAAGTTGTCCTCAAAGTGCATTTCACTTAGATGGTTAGGCCACCCTTGAGTTTTTACAGTATTTACTTTATGGCATGTGTTTAAGTATCTTGTTATGTCCCTCTGAGGACCTGGTTCCCTGCCAGGTGTATCTGTTCTTGAGTATTCGCAGGAGCGCAGATCCGGACTTGCTACGTATATTGCGATGAGGACTTCTCTTCGAGCTCGTGATTGGTAGTTGATATTCATATTGTATTTACCTTGACTATTCTATATTCTAGTCCGACAGTAGATTTGTTTCCATCCGACTACCATCATTAGATACTTTACCTTGAGATCTAGTATAGGTATTGGTTATTCATTTTATATATGATTTATGTGGATGAGATTTAGTTATGCTTGTGACATATATGTTTACCACTTGTGAATTGCTATTCATATTACAGCGTACGTGTGATATGGTTTCCACATATTGGAGCGCCATACTCATACGGCTGGCATGCTCACGTGTCCTAGTCCTACGTATTTTGGGACTGGAGCGTGACATATTTTTAGTGGTGTCCCATGCAAGTCAGAGCATATTGTCTCGGTTATGTTACTGTACTGAGCAAGCCTGCACATAGGATTAGAGTATAGGATCTCATCCACATCTGACTATGACTCCTCCTCCTCCCAATTCATTCTATTTGAATAATTGCATCCTGCTTGATTCATGTGTATCCCTGATAGTTCCTTGAGTGTAGCCTTCTCCTAGAATATAGAAGTCCTTGTTGTTAGATAATAGTAGGGTAAACTTCCTATTAAGAGTAACTAGAACCCTGACACATCACAAAGTTTAGAATATTTAGTAAACCCTAGTATCCTTATCTAAAGAATGGCTTACCATTATTCCTTGACATAATTATGAATGACTTAAGAGTAGTGTAGGCACTACTAGAACTAATTAGAGATTTGACCATAATATTTGACCCTAGTATTAAGGAGCCAATAGAAATCTGAGATCGAATGTAGGGACGGAACCTAATGTGCATAGTGAGATAATGTTAGGATATAGATCCTTGTCTTGATATTAGCAGACAGTATCCCAGGAAGCTCAGAGCAACAAGTATGATATTTTCCTTGGTCACACCTCAAATACGGAGATTTGCTCACCACCTTTCCCTTAGGAAACCATGATATTATCTTGAGTCCCTCTATTGTAGTTTCATATCTTGTTCCTCCAAAACCTTAGCGTTCGCTAATTATGCGATGATTAATTATGATTCTTCTCTTCTCCACCTTTCAACTCATGCCACTTGACTCCTCGGATTGAAGGCCAAGTGATCTTATATATAGTTTGCTAGGGTTATAGTTTGGTAATTTAAACTTTGAATTTTGTGCGTGGTAGTTAGAATTTGATAGTTTGAGTTATTCCCTTAGATTGTGATCTGATTATTCTTAGTTTTAAATCACGTAACATGTACCCCACCTCAATATAGATTGTATCCTCTTTTCCCTTGAAGACCAGTAACTTCTCCATTCATACTATTGACACTTGTATTCTATGAACACTATGATTAATATTTAAGATGACCATTACCTACATGATACCATAGGAGACCCTAATAAGTACTAAGATCCGTTCCTCGTATAGCCCAATAAGAATTGTACTTAATTTACCAGAACTTTATTAAATTGTAGGATCCCTTAAGATTGTCACAGTATTAGTTATTATTTTAAGTTGGGTAGTATGCCTCACAACATAGTATCACATAGCCCTATTGACCCATTGATGAAGTATAATAGGGTGGCACAACTTTAAGACTTGCATAAGAAGATAGTATTTATTCAGACTGTAGAAATTATAGGCCCAAACCCCTATTGGGTCGACTAGCGACTTAGATAAGGAGTGAGCATGACAACTGTAGAGATTGTAGAATCTTAAGTTTGTATCTTGTTTGGTTTTGTGAACTTAAATCATTTTGTGCCTCCCTTCATCATAATCTAGCGTACTTATATTTTTATACTACCTCAACTTATGCTGCTGTTACAGCCTAGTTTTGCAAGCTCAGTCTTTTATCAAGCTTGTTCATGACATATGTATTATTGGACGCGTACACTAATACATTTCAGAATCAGAGTACTACGGTCTGATCAACTATAGTGCGCTTGGTTCGCCCTTCGCATAACTACTTTACGTGGATTGAGATAGATAGTGATTAGTAGACGAATGTACTTGCCCTCTAGATATATCTGAGCATATCATATCCATTACATAACTGTACGGGTGCGAGCATGTGAATAGAAATTACCAAAATAGGATTTTAATCCATAACTGCCTTGACAATTCCCATTGAATTCTTTAAACGCCTTGATCCCCATACTTCTAATCTATTACCTCCCCTTGAACTTCTCATTATTGTTTTCCTTCTTCCTTTATTTCGGAAAGACGAAACCTCGTACCTAGCATAAGTTGATACACTGATGGTATTAGATATACCCTATAGGCCAATTACATTATTTGATGATTATTTTATAACCAAGGGCATATCACATGTAATATATTTGGTGTTAAAATGTTTGAGGATTGAGTAACAGGATTAAATAAATTTGAGAAATAAGATTTCTTAAACGTAAGAGCTTTATGTGATAGATGGGTAAATTCTAAGTTGGGTAGCAGTTGCATTATCAGTTTGAGAGGAATTTCTTTAGATTGTGATCGAGCAAAAATTTGATTGAAAGGTTCAAGTCATTTTTAATTTTAAAATTTTGGACGAATGAGTAAGATGATGAGGATCAATGAATTTTAAATTTTTAGCACGTGATTTGAATTTTGAGAATTGGGGACTGAATTATCGATCCAAATCTCGAGAAAATAAAATAGAACTATAAATACGAACTTGGTCGAGCTGAATTCCAAATGCGATGATTTGAGTTAAGAATTAAATTTTTAGTACTGGATCACCTATTAGAAATATTGAGGATGTAAATTAAAAGTAAAATCGGAAGAGTATGGAATTTATAAGTTGAAAATAAAAATAATATTTGATTATAAATTGCTTTCTAGAGGATATTATGATAGTTGAGATTTCGAGATAAATTTTGAATCGGGGTGTCATATAAATTTGAATTAGATTGGATGGGAATTAATTAATTGGAAAATTGAGAAGATAGTGTAATATGTTGAAGTTGATCTAAACAAGGGTTAATCAAATTTAAAGGTGATTGCGATGGAGTTGAATAAATCTTAAATTTTTGGAAGAGATCACGATTGACTTGCCTGATGTACACATGTGAAGGATTTAAACCAAATTATGCCCTATTTTAATTTCGAGGACGAAATTATTTTTAAGTTGGGTAGATTGTAAACCCCCTCACCCGAAATTAGGTTTACTTGGCTTATATAGTAGAATTATGGCTAGTTTGAACCCAATTAGAATTTAGAACATGGCATTTGATTTAACTGTACATTATTTTATCGTGTAGCACACCTTACCGTTGTCTCGTTAATTGGAGTAGTACACTGGCCATTGTCTGTCTACAAATTCCATAACCCTGTCCTAGACTTGACCACCATCTATTCTGACCTCTGTATAATTTATAATTATACCTTCTGGCACGACATTTTAATCACACAATAAACGTCACGGACGTTATTTCGTAATTCTAAATAAAACACATCCTTGTACCCATGTGCGTCCCAGTCAAAATCGGGAACACAATCTAGACCGTTTTGTACCACCCGAATTTTATTAATATTCTACACTGTATCTTCTATACCCCAGACACTTGTGTCCGACCTAATTTATTCCCAGGTACTCCTAATTAATTCCATAACATCGTGCGCTTTCAATTAAATTAATTAAATCTAATTTCTGACTTGGTACAATTTTCTCGATTGTTGGGGACTTTTATGCAAAACGTATCGAGGTGCCCCCACCATCGGATAATACGTGAAGAAACCCAACTTTCTCGATTTTCGGGATGTACAACGCGCACATCGTCCCCCATCTAAATTCTATCCTTGCATTTAATTAATGTAAATTCTAGCCCTCCCAAACACCCTCATGTGAGCCCAAGGCCCAACCCAAGAGGAATGTTGACCAAGTCCAAAACCTAATTCAAACATCAAACCCTAGGTCAACTCAAATTTCCACCTCTTTGCATATAAATATACTTTAAAAATTCTTTTCAACAAAACCAAACCCAATGCAAAAACATTCAGCCGACCCCTCCCTTTTCATCTACTGTTCATCATCCCCTACCCCTCTGCCGACGCCGGAGCTCCACCGGTGCACCCCGTCTCAACCTGCCGACCCACCGGCCTTGTCGACCTCCTCCCTCTATTCTTCCTCGACTCCCACCCGCTGCACTCCGAGCCGCCCCGCGCCTGACTGCGTGCGCCGGAGACGACTCGCCTAGCAGCTGCTGACCCCAACTCGTCGGGAGTCATCTCCCCGACTCCGCCATTAACGCCTCGCCACGACCGCCTGTGCTCCTCCGCCGGACCACCTCCCCTGTCGACGTCCGGAACCCGCTGCCCACTTCATCGACCTCCCCTTCCTGCTCGACTCCTCCTCCTCGATCGACCTCCCGCCGTTCCTCTACCGCCCTCTCTGACCGCCTGAAGCCGACCAAGCATCGCTGTCCATCTCCTCCTCCTCGTCGACCGGATCTACTGTCGACCCCCTCTTCCCCGGCCAACAACCACCACCATTGCCACCTTCCTCCCTCCGTGCACCTGAGTTCCTCCACCTATTCCCTCTTCGCGGAGCAGCCACCACGCCGGAGACCTCCTCTTCTCCTCCTTCCCGTCACTGTCCACCACGATGCAGCGCCAACACCTCCACCTCCCCTTCTGTGAACCCAAGCCTCCTCCCTACTCGACCACCTCCTGGCCGGACTCCCCTGGCCTGAGATCCTCCCCTCACCTGGCCGGACCTCTAGCCGGAGTTAAGTAGTCACCACCACCACCTACATTACCACCACCACCACCTACATTATCACCACCACCCGCCATTGCCGTCATTACCACCACCACTGCTTATATTATCAAAACCAACATCAACATAAACACCATCATTGACCCAATTATCACCTTAACCATAATCTAATCATCTCAGCATCGTCATCATGGAACCGTCACCCTTGCCCGACAACCCGCAGCAGTCACCCCAATTCCCGTACCTATGCACGCCGACCCTGAAGATCTGTTGGATTTACCTATGCAACTTCTGGAGCAGATTATTGGTGCTACGCAGCACTCTTGCCAGGCAAGTATACCTTGTCTTTGTTATACTGTTTAAATTATGTACATTAGATGCATGTTTATTATCTTAAATTGTGCGCGTCCGAGAGAGACTCGGGTGCAGTCAATGGATGTGTTCACGTTAGGATAGTGTCTGACCTAGTGTCTAGTGGACCCACCTAAAGTGTGGAGTTATTGGTATGACTCCCAGGCCTTGTCACATTTTCGTACACGTGTTGTGAGTCTCATATAGGGCACGGTCCTGCGTATGTGGTTGGCCACCTGTACGTGTAGGCGTGCGACGGATAGGGTATAACTGCTAATAGTGATGCATGATTAGAAGACTTAGCAGTTATTAGTAGACCGAGCATAGACTGTCATGATACAATGGCCTGATCCTTGTCCTTGTTTGGTTGTAAGGATGGGCTACTGTTCTAGCGATAGACTATGAGCCAGAGTTACAACGCCGAGGCGTAGTAGCTGACGCGTGTTGTGGATACAATATGCTTAGATTATTGGGCGGAAAGGACGACTAGTAGGCATATGGGACACCCCACTTCCTTTACACTGATGCCACACTCGACGGAGTGATATGGACAATATATACTATACTGATGCCACGTTCTTCGGAGCGATATGGACGTTATATTATACTGATGCCATGATCTTAGGGGATGGACGTTATTACTGAGCGCCCTCCTATGGAGGCATATGTGGCATATACTAGCCAGTTGTCACGATTGGTGAATTACGTCAGCATATGTCTAGCCTACACCTTCCCATATACTCAAGTTGTCCTCAAAGTGCATTTCACTTAGATGGTTAGGTCACCCTTTAGTTTTCACAGTATTTACTTTATGGCATGTGTTTAAGTATCTTGTTATGTCCCTCTGAGGACCTGGTTCCCTGCCAGGTGTATCTGTTATTGAGTATTCGCAGGAGCGCAGATCCGGACTTGCTACGTATATTGCGATGAGGACTTCTCTTCGAGCTCGTGATTGGTAGTTGATATTCATATTGTATTTACCTTGACTATTCTATATTCTAGTCCGACAGTGGATTTGTTTCTATCCGACTACCATCATTAGATACTTTACCTTGAGATCTAGTATAGGTATTGGTTATTCATTTTATATATGATTTATGTGGATGAGATTTAGTTATGCTTGTGACATATATGTTTACCACTTGTGAATTGCTATTCATATTACAGTATACGTGTGATATGGTTTCCATATATTGGAGCGCCATACTCATACGGCTGGCATACTCACGTGTCCTAGTCCTACGTATTTTGGGACTGGGGCGTGACAGTTATGTAACCAAAACAATATAAGCTTGACCTATATGGGCCACCACTAAAACCATGTCACGCCCCTGTCCCAAAATTATGTGGAACCAGGTCACGTGGTATTGGCCAGCTAACACGTCTCCGAAGAAAAATCCAACTTATTGGACCCAAAGAGACGTGCTACGCTATCCTAAAATACTAATAAGTCTAGTACTAGCATATAACAGGTAACATCTAATCTCATCCATAATATATCAAGGAATACTAAAATAAGTACTGGAATATAAGTGCTAGGTCTGAAATGTCATAGTACAAACTCGATATGTCTGGTAGGAATAAACCCACTACAAAAGCTAAAATAAGAGTGCTGAATATAACATGACTAGAGCATCGGCTATCTAGATAAAGAGGCTCCAGCTCTAGATGGCAAGTCTACTCAAGATTAGAGGAACTCGGATGGCAACACCTCTAGCTCCTCCTCGGATGCGTACCTCGTCTCCTGTCCAGGTCCGTACACCGTGGGATAGTACATCTCATCTAAATTTGGAAGGGAACCAGGTCCTCAGTGGGACATAACAAAATACATAAAAGCATGCCATATATAATACTAAATAAATAAAGGGTGAGCTAACCATCTAAGTGTATGCAAGTGTGAAGACAACCTTGGTACGTATGGGTAGGCGTAAGCATAACGTCCAATATCCTCTAGAGTGTGGTATCTGCAACGTCCATCATTTCAAAGAATGAGGTATTTGTATATATAACGTCCAACACTCTAAGGGACGTGGTATCTGCAAAGTATATATACGTCTGTATCACTCCGAAGAGTGTGGTATCTACAATAAAGGAGGTGGATGTCCCATAGGCCTACTAGTTGTCTTCCCCGCCCAATACGGATATATAAGTCGAATACACAACGTGCATACCACGTAGCTATATGCCAAGTCACAACTTTCTAGATAATCCTGACTATGTGCTAAACTGTGATGTATGTTCCACGCACCGGTAGCTAATCGAGTACGCAAACCCACATCCCAACATGAGTTGCAATCGTGATGCATGTACAGGTGTCAGGGTCTTAGAGGATATCAGAATACCCTCGCATCTGCAGGTGGGTCTGCTAATGTCTAAGTCAGTTACACAATATATCGACGTATTTGTCGACTGCACCCGATTCAATCTCGGGCGCACACAGTTATATGTATTTTACAACAGGAATATATGCAACAATTTATAATTTAAACAGTAGAATTTGGCAAGGTATACTTGCCAAGTAAGAGATCCGTATAGTGCAAGCGTCTACAACAGTATTAAGTTGAAGAAGTGAAGTTTAGGGTTCTGGGGTGTATTGCATGGATATATATAGAGAATAAGAGGCGGTGGGAAAACTTAGGGATTAAGAATTACTGTTGCTGCTGCTTTCATTGGCTCTAGTTTCGGTTGTTCTTCCATTGGTTTAGGTTTCAGTTGAGGATTTTTTAGTAACAACAGGTAGAGAGGCGGTGGGGGATGAGTCATGCGGGATGAGTCATAAGAGGGTTGTTTTACGCACGGTAAAAGGAATTATGCGGTGGAATTAGTTTACGCACGGAGGTGGTTTTGCTACTGCTGTTGTTGTTTCTAATATTACGCGCGGAGAATAAAAGTTGGTTTTGCTACTGCTGCTGTTGTTTACACGCGAAAAAAGGACAAGCGGGTAAAGGAGTTTTGGGTTTGGGTTGATATCCAAAAGGAATTCTATTCTTATTATTTATATATATATATATATATATATATATATATATATAATTCTAAAAAAATATTGGTGTATACGGTTAAGCTAGCTACTGTCCAAAAGGTCTCCTACTTGGAATAAATTAGAAAAAAATTATAATAGCTCCATAAATCCTCTAAGTGCTCAAATATCTCAAAATAAAATCTAATAAAATATATTCTCTCTAATTGGCTCATAATAATATAAATAAGTAATAAAATCATTTTCAGAATTTAGGGGTTTTACAGGAACAGCAGCGGGGACCTCCAATCCCTTCTCAGCAGCATCATTTTGCCCAACATCAGCAGAGGGGAGCTCCTCATCAGTTTATATTCTTCTCGATTCTATTCCAGCTATAACTTTATTTAATTATGGTAAAACTTATAGTTTTATCTCTGTATCATTAATGCTTAAGCATAATCTAGTAGCAGAACTGTTGGGTAGGAATTATAAGATCACGATTGGATGAGGTATTATCCTAGTTAGTGATATTTGCAAGGGGCATCGTGTCACCTTGGGAGGCCCAGAATTGTGTGCTAACTTAATCGTAATGCCACTCCTGAGGTTCAAAATTTTCCTCGGGATGGATTGGTTTATTATTAATTATGCTAGCATAGATTATCGTGGAGGTCGTGTATTATTTCGTCCTCTAAGAGAGTCAAAGTTCGAGTTTGCCAGGGGAGCCATAGAGCAGGGTGATAGGATTATTTGTAGAGCCATGGTAGAGGTGAAGGATTTGCCTCATCCTCTCATTGCAGAGTTTCTAGATGTGTTCCCCGAGGAGTTGCCAGGATTTCTACCAGATAGAGATGTTGAATTCTCTATCGAATTAGTTCCATGAGCAAAGTTGGTGTCGCAACATATTTACAAGATCAACAACAGTGATCTAGTGGAACTGAAGAAGCAAGTTGATGTGTTGGTGGACAAGGGTTTTATCAGATCGCGTTCATCGCCTTGGAGAGCTCTGGTATTGTTTATATCGAAGAAGGATGGGATGGTGCGGATGTGCATCTATTACAAGGATTTGAACAACCTTATAATCAAGAACAAATATCCGCTACCGAGGATAAATGATATCTTCGATCAGTTAAGCGGTGTGAAGGTATTTTTGAAGATTTATTTGAGGTATGTCTATCATCAGGTAAAGGTAAAGAAGGAGATTATTCTGAAGACTATATTTCGGACTAGATGCGGCCAGTATGAGTTTATGTTAATGCTATTTGGGTTAACTAATGCTCCTATAATTTTTATGAACTTGATGGACAAGGTATTCCATCAATACCTTGACAAATTTATGGTGGTGTTCATCGACGACATACTCATATATTTGAAGACGCTAGAGGAGCACGAGGAGCATTTAAGGATTGTATTAGAGACTCTCAGGAAGGATAAGCTTTATGGAAAACTCTCAAAATGTGAGTTTTTCTTAAACAAGGTAGAGTTTCCCAGGCATGTTGTGTCTGGTGATGAGATATCAGTGGATCCAAAGAATATTGATACGGTAGAGTCTTGGGCTACTCCAAGTTATGTTGTAGAGATCAGAAGCTTCTTGGGATTGGCGGGATATTACAGGAAGTTTGTGAAGGATTTCTCTCGGATTGTAGAGCTGATGACTAGACACACTTGGAAGGATATGTAGTTTGTATGGATTGAGGGCTGTCAGGCTGCGTTTGATGAGCTGAAGAAGAGATTGACTACAACTCATATCTTGACATTAACATCGGGATCAGGTGGATTTGTTATTTATAGTGATGCCTTGGAAAAGGGATTGGGATGTGTTCTAGAGCAGAACAAGAAGGTAGTTGCGTATGCATCCAGGCAACTACGGCCACATAAGAAGAATTTTGGATCTATGGAAACATTATCTGTGCAGAGAGCATGTGGAAATATCTACTGACCACAAGAGCTTGAAATAAGTTTTCACACAAAAGGAGCTAAATATGTGTAAAACCCCTAATTTTAAAAAACTGTATTAATTATTTAATTAAATTATTTAATTGAATTGCAGTATTTCGTAGCATATTAGAAATTATAGAATTTATTGGATTTAATTACTAGGAAAATATTTAGCTAGATGTTGTGGAGCAAAGCTATTATTTTTATTTTATTTATTTTAGGAAATCGTTGTAGAAGGATAAAAGATTATTTTTTTATGTACAAATATAATTTTCTGGAATTTTATATATATATATATATATATATATATATATATATATATATATATATATATATGTGTGTGTGTGTGTGTGTGTGTGTGTGTGTGTGTGTGTGTATATATATATAAGTAATTTATTACTAAAAAGAATAGAATAAAGAAAAGAAAGAAAAGAAAAGAATAAAAGAAAGAAAGAAAGAAAGAAAAGAAAAGAATGGAAGAAAGAAAAGAGAAAAAAAACTAAAACCAAAACCAAAACCAAAACCAAAACCCTATAATCCTTAATCCTATTAACCCGGCCCGCTAGCCTAAGTATAAACCCAGCAGCAAACCCCAACCCCAGGAATCCGCTAAAGACCCCCCCCCCCCCCCCCCCGCGCGAGTAACACCCCCCTTCGGTTCTTCTCTCTCCTCTCTCTCTCTCTCTCTCTCTCTCTCTCTCTATATATATATATATATATATATATATATATATATATATATATATATATATAATATAACCTATTAAAACCCTAACCCTAAACCCTTACCATCCACCCTGCGCCACCGACCACCTTTCCAGACCGCCGCCGCCCGGAGCACTCCGACCGCCGCTCGCCGTTCGCGTCACCCGAAAGCACCCGTGCAGGAAAATCATAGCAACGTACCCCTGTTCACGCGTTGATTTCCGCTCCATCTTACGATCAAATTTGATCCCGTCTTCACCGGTATGTTCATAACCTATCCCTCTTCCAACTCTGTGTATTAGTTTCATTCGATCAGTGCGTAACCCTAGGCGAAAACCGAGACCAAGTTGGAGAAAAACCATAACTTTTATGCTACAGAAAACTGCTGAGACCACCCATGTTCACGGACTCATATCTCCCACCACAGAGATCCAAACTTAGATTTTTTTTTTGCTATATGAAGACCACATAACCGAGATTATTTCCTATTAATTAGATTAATTTATTTGGGGTTATATGCAGAATTAAATTGGGTTAAAAACATGAAAAACTCATTTTTAAAACTTCTAAATTTTGGATACGGAGCGCGCCCCACCAAACGGGATCGCCCCGTCGCGTACCAATTGTAGTGAAAGGCGCATAAGGTATGTCCAGACATGTGAGCTTTCGCATAAACTGATTTGGACGCGTGTGCGTGTCGAAATTAACCCGTATCCTGAAGGGTCCCCGTATCGCGACTTTTATAAAATATTGTACCATTTAGTGTACGCTCGTCAGAATGTGACGAAACTTGCGCCATTGGACTCGTGGTATTGCGCTGGTCCTGTGACCCAATTTTTACGCAATTCTGAGATAGTTGACCAAGCCGTCTATTTGCAGGCCCCACGGTTGACTTTTTGGGCAAATTTGTGTTCAGCTCACCGGAATCTAAAATTGGACATACTATTGAGTTCGTACTGACGTTTAGAATTTATTTGACCTATAATTGTCTCATTTAGAGACCTTTACCCCTGGCACGCTTTTTGGTGCAAAGTGGACTACACGTGGACCTTGCTTTGACCCAAAATTATCATTTTGTCCATGTGTCCAAATTGGATGAAAGGGTAGTATTTTCTAGATATCTCGCTGATTCCGAAAATATTGGTGATATTTATTTCAGCATCCGAAGATGTTTATTCGGAGGCCTTAGTTTCTGATCCTGTATACCTGACATCTGGACGCTTACACTTTACAGATTGCTTGCCAGGCAAGTATACCTTGCCATTGTACTGTGATTTATATTCCATATGTTGCATGCATCCTATTTTTGTCTATTTAGTTCATATATTTTAAACTGCTATATAAACTGAGCGTCCAAGAAAACTTGGGTGCAACGATGGTGACGTCGTATTCTGTTTTTATTTATATGTATGCATGTTACCTAGTTTATAAGACTACCCCATTATCATGAGGCATCATTATGTTTCATTGGCCATGACACTGTTATTACACGAGTGTGAGTCACATGTTGGATACGGACTTGCGTATTCGGCTGGCCACTGGTACGTATAGGTCGTGCGACAGATAGGGATAACTGCCGATAGAAACTTTGCATGCTAGTAGACCTGGCAGTTATTTAGAGGTATCATCGTATCATGGATGTGACATGCTTAGAGCATGGGGTAAGGAGAACAACAATTAAGGCATTTGGGCTCCTTTGTACTTTCCTTTTTGTAACCCGTACGCTCCGCCGGAGATACGTGGCGGTGATGACCCCTATATATTACTGGCGGCCTCTGCCGTTCAAAAGACGACATGCTTTGTAGGCCCCTGATTCTCTGAGAGAATCACGCCAATCCCATTTATGGCTAGATAGCCCACTTGTTAGAAAGTTGTTCTCAACGTGCATTCACATAGATGGTTAGGCGACACATTGGATATTTTTTTTCAGTACTTTATTGGCATATTTATATGTATCTTGTTATGTCCCTCTGAGGACCTGGTCCCTTTCTAGATATAGACGGAAAGGAGTATCCACAGGAGTACGGACCTGGACCTGATGCTTCATACCAGACTGAGGAGGTCTTACCTTCAAAGTATTTGTGATTCATCGCAGCTGATGGATATTCTAGTTGCTATTTTCTTTATAGACATTTATCTTATATTAGAGTTGATCTCTTCTCTCTTTTAGTAGTTTTTAGTATAGTCGATTTGTAGTGGATTTGTTTCCATCCGACTATCATATTTTGATACTTCATCTTTGAGATTCAGTTATTTATTTTCTATTTATTTATTTGTGCTATGAATGAGGTATAGATTGCGTGTGGCTTGTTGACATTATATTACCACTGGTGGATTTGATATTCATGTACAACGTACGTGTGTGTATAGTTTTCATATATTGGAGTTCGTATACATACGGCAGGCGTGTTACATATTTCTAGTCCTATGTATTTTTGGACTAGGGCATGACATATTTTTAGTGGTGGCCCATACAGGTCGAGAATATATTATCTCGGTTACGTTACTGTTCCGAGCAAGCCTGCGCATAGGAATAGAGTATAGGATCTCATCCACGCTTGACTAAAACTCATCTTCCCTTTCAACTATCCTATTTAAATGCTTGCATCTTGTTTGATTCCTATACTCCGTCTAATCGTTCGTCCACCACTTGCAGAGAGATGGATATGCATAGTGGATGTACTTCCGCCAATGGAGACATACCTTCAGGAGTCAATGGCCAAACTCGAGGGGAGACCTCGATGACTCCTAGACTTTCGGAGCCGGATGGACAGGCTCACAATCCAGTTCCATCTGACCTTTTCGCATCACCTAATAGGACCCCTCCAGCTTCATCGATACCGCAGGATGGCCAGACACAGTTGTTCCAATTCTTCCAAATGATGATGCAGGAGCAGAGACAGCAGGTGGTCGTACTAGCTGCAGAGCAGAGGCAGCAAGCAGAATAGCAGAGGCAAGAATTTCTGGCAGCACTTGAGAGGATGGCTGCACAGGCAACTGTATCAGCTCAGACACTAGTTCCAGTACTGCGAGCTAGAGTTGGTTCAGTCAAGAACTTTATACAGATGGGTCCCAAGCCGTATAAAGGCACTAAGAACCCAGAGGAGACTACAAATTGGATAACCCACACCCGAAAGTTGTTAGAAGCATCATATTTGCCTATAGATCTATGGATGACAGGCGTAAGGACGCTGCTAGATGGTAACGCTCATCACTGGTGGAAATCAATGGAGCGCCAGTTGGGTACGTATCAGACTTGGGAACAATTCTTGGAGTGCTTTGAGAGAAAGTACTTCCCGGACACTGTAAGGGATGCGTTGTATGATCAGTTCCTTCATTTGGAGCAGAGGAACAAGACAGTTGACGAGTATAATGTAGAGTTTAGTCGTCTTAGTAAATATGGCGCTGCCCTGATATCGAATGACTTGGAGAAGGCTAAAAGATTCTACCGCGGGCTAACTCAGGAGCTCCAACATTACACTAGCTCACAGTCCCAGATCTCTTATGCCGAATTATTGACAGAAGCAAGATTTCAAGAGTCCATCAGTGTAATCACCTAAAAAATTTAATAATTTTAAATTTAATTTTCTGAATTTGATCAGCATTTGTCTGTATTTTTAAACAAATAAAATAAGGTAGTCTGATTTAAAATAAATTTTTAAAAGATATTAAATAATATTAAAATGTGATAAAAATTAGATTTTCTAGTGTAAAATTAAAAACGGACATGGGGTAATTTTTTGGAAATTTATTGGATCCCGGATGAATTTTTAAAGCATTAAAAACTATTGTTTAATTTAACTAATTAATTAAACCAATAAAATAAAAACCAAACCGAACCCAAAGTCTGAACCGGACCGGACCGGCCGGTCTGACCGAACCGGCCCAAACCCTTAACGGGTCGGATCCGGGTCAGACCCGACCCGCCAAACCCGACCCGACCCGGTGCAAACCCTAACCCCCCAAAATCCCAAACGACCCGACCGGTCGTTTCCACTGTCGGCGGCCGTTTCCGCCGCCGTGGCCGCCGGCAGACCCCCGGTTCACCTCCCCTGGCACCCGGCGATGGCTCCCCTTCGACTTTCGGCCAACGTTCGGCCGTCTCCCTCCCTTCAAACCCCTATTTAAACCCAAACCTACCGCCGGAAATCCCCCTTCAGACCCATCGACTCCGGCGACCTCCCTCCAGTCTCCGACCACCGGTGACACCGCCCAGACCACCCGGACCCGTCCGCCGCACCTCCAGCAGACCTCCGCCCTTCCCAGTCCGGCCATCCCCGGCCTCAACCCAGCTGTCGAACCCGAGCCCCATTTTCCTCTGTCCAGCCGACGTCGGGCCGTCCGCAGCGTCAGAGTCCGGCCGTCCAGACCAGCGTCGAACATTCCAGTACCGGCGACGCCTCCACCCGTACCCCAAGCCAACTCCGGTGGACTCGAACACGATCCAGAACTGGAGTACAAGCCAGGACACGGCTTGGACACAGTGTCCAGGACACAGAAGACTCGACTCGGACACGCATGAAACAGACTTTTGAGCCCTGTTCAGGTACTCGTAACTTTCTCCTCGCTATCCCATTTTCAATTCCGTTTGTTGCATCGCGTAGCCTGCATGACCCCCTCGGTGCCCGAGCAAACTGCTCGGTGTATCGCGTCCTGTGGTGATCGCGAACCAAGATCCAAAAACAGAAAAATAATGCCCTATTTCACCCCGGAACTGAGTACGCCCCGCCAAACGGGACGACTTGGTCACGTGCGGTCTTCACCGATACGTGCGCTTCGTTGATACGGACGTGCGGGATTTCGCAGAAGCTGATTCGGATGTGCGTGCACACCGGAATCAGTGCATATCTGCGGACAACGCCCCGTATCTGACTTTTCTGTATTTTGCTGTAACTTAGTGTATACACGTCAGATCGAGACGAAACTTACGCCATCGGACTCGTAGCAATACGCTGGTCCTGTGAATCAAGTTTGGTTTGATTCTGAGAACGTTGGAAAAATTGCATGTCGTGGGCCCCACAGGCTCCACTTGACGGGCGATTTTGAGAACGGCTCATCGGAATCCAATTCTGGAAGTTCCGTTGGGTTTGTATCATCTTTCCTGACCTGTTGACACTAAGTTGGACTGATTCGGAGACCTTTGACCCTGACGCATTTTTCAGTGCAAAGCGGCCCACATTTGGACCCCGCTTTGAATTAAAAATATCATTTTTGCCCTTGTGTCCAAACTGGACTTAAGGACAGGCATTTCTAGCTATTTCATATGTTCTGAGACTGTTGGTAATGTTTATTTCAGCTTTTGGAGGAGTATTTGCTGAACCCACGGATACAGGGATCGCTACTGGTATTCCAACCCCAGGCAAGTGTACCTTGCCAAATTATGTAGTTTTGATAATTATTTCCTTGCTTATTTATATTATTCATTATGCTTAAACCTAGGGTCGTATGACCTACTAAGCGTCCAATTATAGTCGGGTGCCAACCCCGTACGCGGAGTTGTGTACGTCATTTAGAGATGGACATTCGTGACCCTTTACATTCTAGTACTTGTTGTATCAAGTACAATAACCTAGGACACTTGACACCAAACATATGACAGAATCTTCCTGAGATATTCATGGTAATTCTGTGTAGGATACAGGATGGACATAGATATTATATTCCTAGAGATTATGACTTGTTGCATTAGCTATGATCTCACGTGACATGGACATGAGACGTTATGGACATGAGACGTGTGGTTACATTTCGTGGGAAGAGACACACAGGCTACAGGCTGTTCTATATATATCTACTACTATTGTGAGGTTGTAGACTCTCGAGCAGAGCTAGACCCATTACTTGTTATTACTGCTACCGGCTCCCCGACACAGAGCTTGTAGCAGTCTCAGCCTGAGTACTAGTGATGCTCTCAGTTGCATTTTTACATAGATGGTTATGTAGATACCCTGCTTATGCTATTTACTATTTCACTGCATTTATTTGGCTTATATTATCTGTACCTTGCTATATCCCCTGAGGACCTAGATCCGGATGATGTCCCTAGGTTTAGCAGAAGAGCATTATCCCGAGGTTTACGGGACAGGAGCTGAAGCTGTACCAGAAGCTGTTGCTGAAGCTGAACCAAACTTAGAAGCAGAGGTGATGGCTGAAGACTTTTCTTGAGTTTATGTTATTTGTACTCATTAGATACTTTATTTTGGACTCCTTTGTTCTGGTCTGTTGAACCAGTATTTTAGGCTTTTATCGGGTTATTCCCCGACATACTTGCTGAGACTGGACATTGATGTACTTTCTTTATTTACTGTTGTTCTTATTATTTGTGTGTGGATGAGATTAGTTTAGACTTATTATTGTAGACCTATATTTATAGCTTAAGTATGCCCCGATGGATCCATTAAATTGGGTTTGTCCATCGGTGCGTGCTGCTGGCCATTGCCACGTGACTAGTCCCTTGGTATTTTGGGACTGGGGCGTGACATGGTTTTTGTGGTGGCCCATGCAGGTCTACGACAAAATTGTTCGGTTTCAACTTAGGGACCGAACAAGCCTGTAAAATGATAGGATAGGTTATAGGATCTCATCCATTTGTTGAATCGTTTTTGAAACTCTATATCGCATTCGAATTAAGTACTTGATTTGCATCCTGCTTTAATTCTACTGAATGTTCTCATAAAGTTTATTTTGGATGCAGAAAGATGGATCCAAGAATTAGAGATAAAATTCCTTTGAGTACACCACAAGATGCTGTGGTTACCTATGGAGATGGAGTTACACCAGAGAACAGAGGACAATCCTCTCAAAGTGGACAAGCTGAGCAGCATAACTCAAGGTTCAGGCGTGACGATATCCCACCTCCGCCGCAGTTCACTCCGCAGATGCCTGTCTTTCCACCAGGGCAAGCAATGGACGGACAGCAGATGTTCCAGATGTTTTATGCCATGATGCAAGCCCAACAGCAAGTTCAACAAGAGGCGTATCGTCAGGAGGCAAAGTACCTGAGAACCAGCCTAGTAAATGCATTAGAGCAAAGGCAAACCTGCAAGCTAGGCGACCAGCGACGGGATCTATCACTGATTTCCGTCAACTCAAGCCCCGTACCTTTTCGGGCAAGGAAGGACCAACTGAAGTGCATGAGTGGCTCACAAACACACAACATCAGTTGGAAGCAGCTGAACTTCCACGGGAGAGATGGATGACTTATTTGATCAATTGAGTGGAGCTAGGGTATTCTCGAAGATTGACCTTAGATCCGGTTATCACCAGATTAGAGTGAGAAAGGAAGATATTCCGAAGACAGCCTTCAGGACTAAGTATGGACACTATGAGTTCTTAGTAATGCCGTTTGGTTTAACCAACGCACCTGCTGTTTTCATGAGTTTGATGAACCGAGTTTTCCATCAATACTTGGATAAATTTATGGTTGTGTTTATTGATGACATTCTGGTATATTCCAAAAGCCACGAAGAGCACGAGGAGCATCTCAGAATCGTGCTAGAGACATTGAGGCAGGAGAAGCTATATGCTAAGCTCAGTAAATGTGAGTTTTGTATGGATAAGGTGCCATTCTTAGGGCATATTATCTCAGGAGAAGGACTGTCAGTTGATCCCGAGAAGGTTGCTGCCATTGAGACTTGGCCTACACCAACATCAGTTGCTGAGATGAGGAGTTTTCTAGGACTTGCTGGATATTACAGAAGGTTCGTAGAAAATTTCTCAAGGATTGCGGAGCCAATGACAAAGTTGACACGGAAAGATCAAGAGTTTGCATGGACAGAAGAGTGTCAGAAGGCCTTTGAAGAATTAAAGAGGCATCTAACAACAGCACCTGTCTTGACTCTTCCTTCAGGGTCGGGAGATTTTGTTGTTTACAGTGATGCGTTAGGTAGTGGCTTAGGATGTGTTTTGATGCAACATAGCAAAGTTATTGCTTATGCATCGAGACAGTTGAAGGTTCATGAGAAGAACTACCCAACACATGATCTGGAGTTAGCTGCAATAATATTTGCACTGAAGATTTGGAGGCATTATCTTTATAGAGAGAAGGTAAAAATCTTCATTGATCACAAAAGTCTGAAGTATGTATATACTCAGAAGGAGCTTAACATGAGACAAAGACGTTGGCTTGAGTTGATGGTGGACTTTGATATAGATCTACAGTACCACCCAGGGAAGGCAAATGTAGTAGCAGACGCACTCAGTAGGAAGCCTACGGCTTATTTCTTGACGATGCAGCCTGAGCTATTGAAAGATTTACAGGAGCTCCAGATAGAGGTTATTCTACCAGGACAGAGTGGCTTGCTGGCTAATTTGGAAGTGAAGTCATCGCTTGTGGAAAGGATTAAAGAAGCTTTGCCTACTGATGCTAGATTTCGAAGACTCAAGGAGAAGACAGAAGCAGGCATGCAGACGGGACTTCGCATACATGAGGATGGGACATTAAGGTACGGAGATCACCTATATGTTCCAAATAGAAAATTGAGACAGGAGTTAATGACTGAAGCACATAGCTCCATGTACTCTGTTCATCCAGGAGGAACAAAGATGTACCAAGATCTAAGGCAGTATTATTGGTGGCATGGAATGAAGAGAAAGATTGCAAGATTGTAGCTAAATGTTTAGTCTGCCAACAAGTGAAAGCAGAGCATCAGAGGACTGCAGGAATGTTGCAGCCGCTTCCCATACCAGAATGGAAGTAGGAACATATCACCATGGACTTCGTCACAGGATTCCCAAGGAGCCCCAGCGGAAAAGATACGGTATGGGTTATCGTGGATCGACTCACTAAATCGGCACATTTCTTGCCGTTTAGAGTTGGACAGTCCACAGAAGTACTAGCCGACATGTATATGCGATAAATTGTAAGATTGTATGGAGTGTCGGTTAGTATTGTATCAGATCGAGATTCGAGATTTATATCTCATTTCTGGCGAAGCATGCAAGAGAGTCTTGGCACCAGACTCAAATTCAGCACTGCGTATCATCCACAGACAGATGGTCAATCAGAACGTATAATTCAGATCCTGGAGGATATGCTGAGATCATGTATGTTAGATTTTGGAGGGTCTTAGGAAGATCATTTGCATTTGGTGGAGTTCTCCTACAACAACAGTTATCAGACAAGCATCAAGATGGCACCTTTCGAGGCGTTATACGGTAGGAAGTGCAGATCGTCGATATGCTGGAGTGACGTAGGAGAGCGTCAAATCTTGGGACCAGAGTTGGTGATGCAAACAGTGGAGAAGGTGAAACAAATCCAGAATCATCTTCGTGCAGCTCAGGACAGACAGAAGTATTGGGCTGATACACACCGACATCCCCTGGAGTTCAAGGAAGGAGAACATATATTCCTGAGGATTTCACCAACTCGAGGAACCATTCGCTTTGGGAGCAGAGGCAAGTTGAGTCCAAGGTACATTGGGCCCTTTGATATTCTGGAGCACATTGGTGAGGTGGCCTATTATCTTGCATTACCTCCATCTTTAGAGGGAGTGCATGATGTATTCCATGTCTCACAACTGAGAAGGTACGTGAATGACCCAAGTCACGTAGTTGATCATTCTGAGATCACAGTAGGCCCAAGCCTGAGATATGAAGAATAACCAGTGGGTATACTCGGCACCAGTGAGAAGACACCGCGAGGGCAGACAATTAAACTGGTTCGTGTGGCTTGGAAGCAACACTCACCTGGTGAATCTACCTGGGAGCGGGAGGATATCATGCGCCAGCGATATCCCCATTTATTCGAGGATGCAGGTATAACCTAAGTAATTTTTGTAAATCCCTTAATTCTGTTCTTTAGTAGCTTAATCTTTAATTGCGAGGACGCAATTTTCTTAAGGGGGTAGATTATAATCACCTAAAAATTTTAATAATTTTAAATTTAATTTCTGAATTTGATCAGCATTTGTCTGTATTTTTAAACAAATAAAATAAGATAGTCTAATTTAAAATGAATTTTTAAAAGATATTAAATAATATTAAAATGTGATGAAAATTATATTTTCTAGTGTAAAATTAAAAACCGGACATGGGGTAATTTTTCGGGAATTTATTGGATCCCGGATGAATTTTTAAAGCATTAAAAATTATTGTTTAATTTAACTAATTAATTAAACCAATAAAATAAAAACCAAACCGAACCCAAAGTCTGAACCGGACCGGACCGGCCGGTCTGACCGAACCGGCCCAAACCCTTAACGGGTCGGATCCGGGTCAGACCCGACCCGCCAAACCCGACCCGACCTGGTGCAAACCCTAACCCCCCAAAATCCCAAACGACCTGACCGGTCGTTTCCACTGCCGGCGGCCGTTTCCGCCGCCGTGGCCGCCGGCAGACCCCCGGTTCACCTCCCCTGGCACCCGGCGACGGCTCCCCTTCGACTTCCGGCCAACGTCCGGCCGTCTCCCTCCCTTCAAACCCCTATTTAAACCCAAACCTACCGCCGGAAATCCCCCTTCAGACCCATCGACTCCGGCGACCTCCCTCCAGTCTTCGACCATCGGTGACACCGCCCAGACCACCCGGACCCGTCCGCCGCACCTCCAGCAGACCTCCGCCCTTCCCAGTCCGGCCATCCCCGGCCTCAACCCAGCTGTCGAACCCGAGCCCCATTTTCCTCTGTCCAGCCGACGTCCGGCCGCCCGCAGCGTCAGAGTCCGGCCGTCCAGACCAGCGCCGACCATTCCAGTACCGGCGCCGCCTCCATCCGTACTCCAGGCCGACTCCGACGAACTCGGACATGATCCAGAACTCGAGTACAAGCCAGGACACGGCTTGGACACAGTGTCCAGGACACAGAAGACTCGACTCGGACACGCGTGAAACAGACTTTTGAGCCATGTTCAGGTACTCGTAACTTTCTCCTCGCTGCCCCATTTTCAATTCCGTTTGTTGCATCGCGTAGCCTGCATGACCCCATCGGTGTCCGTGCAAACTACTCGGTGCATCGCGTCCTGTGGTGATCGCGAACCGAGATCCAAAAACAGGAAAATAATGCCCTGTTTCACCCCGGAACTGAGTACGCCCCGCCAAACGGGACGACTTGGTCACGTGCGTTCTTCACCGATACGTGCGCGTCGTTGATACGGACGTGCAGGATTTCGCAGAAGCTGATTCGGATGTGCGTGCACACCGGAATCAGTGCGTATCCGCGGACAACGCCCCGTATCCGACTTTTCTGTATTTTGCTGTAACTTAGTGTATATACGTCGGATCGAGACGAAACTTGCGCCATCGGACTCGTAGTAATACGCTGGTCCTGTGAGTCAAGTTTGGTTCGATTCTGAGAACGTTGGAAAAATTGTGTGTCGTGGGCCCCACAGGCTCCACTTGACGGGCAATTTTGAGAACGGCTCATCCGAATCCAATTTTGGAAGTTCCGTTGGGTTCGTATCATCGTTCCTGACCTGTTGACGCTAAGTTGGACTGATTTGGAGACCTTTGACCCTGACACATTTTTCAGTGCAAAGCGGCCCACATTTGGACCCCGCTTTGAATTAAAAATATCGTTTTTGCCTTTGTGTCCAAACTGGACTTAAGGACAGGCGTTTGTAGCTATTTCATATGTTCTGAGACTGTTGGTAATATTTATTTCAGCTTTTGGAGGAATATTTGCTGAACCCACGGATACAGGGATCGCTACTGGTTTTCCAACCCCAGACAAGTGTACCTTGCCAAATTATATTTTTTGATAATTATTTCCTTGCTTATTTATATTATTCATTATGCTTAAACCTATGGCCGTATAACCTACTAAGCATCCGATTATAGTCGGGTGCCAACCCCGTACGCGGAGTTGTGTACGTCATTTAGAGATGGACATTCGTGACCCTTTATATTCTAGTACTTGTTGTATCAAGTACAATAACCTAGGACACTTGACACCAAACATATGACAGAATCTTCCTGAGATATTCATGGTGATTCTGTGTAGGATACAGGATGGACATAGATATTATATTCCGAGAGATTATGACTTGTTTCATTAGCTATGATCTCACGTGACATGGACATGAGACGTTATGGGCATGAGACGTGTGGTTACATTGGGTGGGGAGAGACACACAGGTTACAGGCTGTTCTATATATATCTACTACTATTGTGAGGTTGTAGACTCTCGAGCAGAGCTAGACCCATTACTTGTTATTACTGCTACCGGCTCCCCGACATAGAGCTTGTAGCAGTCTCAGCCTGAGTACTAGTGATGCTCTCAGTTGTATTTTTACATAGATGGTTATATAGATACCCTGCTTATGCTATTTACTATTTTACTGCATTTATTTGGCTTGTATTATCTGTACCTTGCTATGTCCCCTGAGGACCTGGATCCGGATGATGTCCCCAGGTTTAGTAGAAGAGCATTATCCCGAGGTTTACGGGACATGAGCTGAAGCTGTACCAGAAGCTGTTGCTGAAGCTGAACCAAACTTAGAAGCAGAGGTGATGGCTGAAGACTTTTCTTGAGTTTATGTTATTTGTACTCATCAGATACTTTATTTTGGACTCCTTTGTTCTGGTCTGTTGAACCAGTGTTTTAGATTTTTATCGGGTTGTTCCCCGACATACTTGCTGAGACTGGACATTGATGTACTTTCTTTATTTATTGTTGTTCTTATTATTTGTGTGTGGATGAGATTAGTTTAGACTTATTGTTGTAGACCTATATTTACAGCTTAAGTATGCCCCGATGGATCCATTAAATTGGGTTTGTCCATCGGTGCGTACTGCTGGCCATTGCCACGTGACTAGTCCCTTGGTATTTTGGGACTGGGGCGTGACAATCAGCAAGGGAAAGGGAGGTCAACTGAAGACACAGCAAGGACCAGCAAGGACACATCAAGGACACATCAAGGAGGGCCTATCAGACGTCCTTTGGCACAGCAGCAGCAGCAACACAGAGCAGGACCGTACCAGATTTCGGAGAAGCCCCAATATAATTATTGTAGGAGACGCGAACATATTATGAGAGACTGTCGGAATCGCTTAGGACAATGTATGAGGTGTGGTTCCGAACAGCATATGGTAAGAGACTATCCAATACAGCAGACATTGGCACTTCCACCGCCAACACAGAGGCTAGCACTTCCAGCACCGAAGCTAGTTCAGTAGATGACTAGACCATGAGCACCTCGACCTCCAGCAGCCGGAGGATTTCAGCGAGGACCACCGCTACCTACTCAGGAGGATCAGTTCACGAGGGCCAGTCATGGACTTCCACAGAGGAATGGACAAGCTTTTGCACTAGAAGTGGATGACATGGAGCAGGAGATTGATATTATAGCAAGTATTACTCTTGTTTTTACTTTTCCTGCTGTGACATTATTTGATACGGAAGCCACTCACTCATTCATATCTTCTAGTTTTATTGCCAAACACAATATTGCCACTACACCTTTACCTAGTTGTGTTAGAATTCTCACCGGAGGAGGAGTTGTACCTATTAGTCTAATTTGCAGATCGTGTCTCGTAGTGATTCGTGGCAGAGAGATGAATGCCCGACTCTTAGTCCTTCCTATGCCAACTTTTGATATTGTGCTTGGGATGGACTGGCTAAGCAAGTACCACGCTTTCTTCAACTGTTTTGGAGGAAGCATTCTTTTTAAGGTACCAGGCCAGCCGGAACTTGAGTTTGCACGAGGATCCACAGAAGCCTTTGATGGTGTTCAGCTTGCAATGGACAACATTATCTATCACCCCATCATTTCAGAATTCTAAGACATCTTCCCAGAGGAATTGCTAGGACTACCACCAGACGAAGATGTAGAGTTCTCGATTAAATTGAGACCGGAAGTAGCACCCATAGCGTCGCATGTTTATAGATTGGCAAAGAAGGAGATGGATTAGCTAAAGGCACAGCTGAAAGAACTAGAGGAGAAAGGTTTCATCCGACCGAATACATCACCCTGGGGAGCACCAGTGTTGTTTATACCAAAGAAGGATGGGTCAGTGCATATGTGCATTGACTATAGAGCCTTAAATGCAGTGATCGTGAAGAATAAATATCCATTGCCACGCATTTATGACTTTTTTGATCAGCTTAGTGGAGCCAAGGTGTTCTCGAAGATAGACTTGAGATCGGGGTATCACCAGGTGAAGGTACGGAAGAGGACATCCCAAAGACCATATTCAGAACAAGATATGGACACTACGAGTTTTTGGTTATGCCATTTGGGTTGACCAATGCTCCAGCTATCTTTATGGACTTAATGAATCAAGTATTCCATCAATATTTGGACCAGTTCGTGGTTGTCTTCATAGATGACATACTTGTCTATTCGAAGAGCTACGAGGAGCACGAGAAGCACCTGCGGATTATTCTAGAGACATTGAGCAGAGAGCAGTTATATGCAAAGCTCAGTAAATCTGAGTTCTTCTTGGACAGAGTCTCATTTCTTGGGTATGTTATTTTGGGAGATGGTATTTCTGTTGATCTAGAGAAAATCTTGACAGTCGAGACATGGCCCATTCCTAAATCAACATCGGAGGTGAGGAGTTTCCTTGGACTTGCAGGATATTACCGACGGTTCGTGGAGAACTTCTCAAGGATAGTAGCACCCATGACTCGGTTGACGTGCAAGGATCAAGAGTTCGTATGGACCGACGAGTGTCAAGCCACTTTCGAGGAGTTGAAGAAGCGACTGACCACAGCACCAGTATTAACTATTCCATCAGGATCAGGAGGCTATGTGATTTACAGTGACGCATCAGGGAAAGGCTTAGGATGTGTGTTGATGCAATATGGCAAGGTGATTGCATATGCATCTAGGCAGTTACGAGTACAAGAGAAGAATTATCCAACTCATAACTTGGAGCTTGCAGCCGTTATTTTTGCTCTGAAGCTATGGAGACATTACTTATATGGGGAACGAGTGGAGATCTATACAGACCACAAAAGCCTTAAGTATGTCTTCACGTAGAAGGAGTTAAATATGAGGCAACGTCGATGGCTGGAGTTGATGAAGGATTTTGAGATAGAGCAACATTATCACCTAGGCAAGGCTAACGTAGTAGCAGACGCGTTAAGCCAGAAACCAGCAGCTTACTTCTTGATGACACAGAGGAAATTATTAGAGGACTTGCAAGAGCTTGGCATAGAAGTGATATTATCCGGAGCAGATGGGACATTAGCCAACTTGCAAGTATAGTCATCACTAGTAGAGAGGATCAAGGCAGCTTTGCCTATGGATGCCAGATTCAGGAGATTGAAAGAAAGGACAGAGGCCGGAGAGCAGACGGGATTGTGCATTCATGATGATGGGATATTACAATATGGTGATCGCCTATATGTTCCCAATGGAGAGATTCGACAGGAGCTGATGGCAGAAGCTCATAGTTCGATATATTCTATTCATCTTGGAGGCACCAAGATATACCGTGACTTACGACAGCACTTTTGGTGGCATGGGATAAAAAGAGAGATAGCTCGCTTTATAGCCAAATGTCTAGTATGTCAGCAGGTATAGGCGGAGCATCAGAGAACAGCAGCGTTATTGCTACCACTTTTGATTCCTGAGTGAAAGTGGGAGCACATCACCATGGATTTTGTCACGGGTTTTCCAAAGAGTCCAAGTGGAAGAGATGCAGTATGGGTAATAGTGGATCGACTCACCAAGTCAGCCCATTTTTTGCCTTTAGAGTTGGCCAGTCTACAGAAGCTTTGGCTGACTTATACATAAGGCAGATCGTGAGATTGCACGGTATTCCGGTCAGTATTGTGTCAGACAGGGATTTGTATTTTATATCGCACTTTTGGAGAAGTATGCAAGAGAGTCTTGGGACTTGTCTGAAGTTCAGTACATCTTATCACCCGCAGACAGATGGGTAGTCCGAACGTACTATTCAGATACTGGAGGATATATTGAGGGCTTGTATGTTAGACTTTGGAGGATCATGGGAGGACCACCAATATCTCATTGAGTTTTCTTACAACAATAGCTACCAAGCGAGCATCCAGATGGCTCCGTTTAAAGCATTGTATGGAAAAAAGTGTAGGTCTCCCGTGTGTTGGAGTGACGTGGGAGAGCGTCAGATTCTGGGACCAGAATTGGTAGTCAACACCGTTGAGATAGTGAAGAAGATACAAGGGCACTTGCGAGCAGCACAAGACAGACATAAGCAGTGGACAGACCTCCATCGTCGTCCCTTGGAGTTTAAATAGGGCGATCATGTCTTCTTGAGGATATCACCTACTAGAGGCACTATTTGATTCGGAGGGCGCGGCAAGTTGAGACCAAGGTATATTGGACCATTTAACATGCTAGAGAGAGTGGGAGACGTGGCGTATCGACTTGCGCTACCACATTCACTTGAGGGAGTACATGATATATTTTACGTGTCGCAAATTAGGCGATATATGGCAGATAGCAGTCATGTTCTCGACCATTCTGAGATCACTATTGGGCCGATCTTGTCATACCAAGAACAACCCATAGGAATCCTTGATCGTAGAGAGAGTATTGAGGAACCAGTCTATTCCCTTGGTTCGCGTGGCATAGAAGCACGGCGCGCCAGGAGAATCCATTTGGGAGCGCGAGGATGACATGCGCAAACATTTTTTGTACCTGTTCGTAGACCAAGGTATGAATTTATTTTGTTCATTTATACCTTATACCATCATTGATCTTTCTATCGTGGCTTAGTTTAATTTCGAGGACAAAATTTTTATAAGTTGGGTAGAATGTAAAACCCCTAATTTTAAAAAATTGTATTAATTATTTAATTAAATCATTTAATTGAATTACAGTATTTCATAGCATATTAGAAATTATAGAATTTATTGGATTTAATTACTGGAAAAATATTTAGCTAGATATTGTGGAGCAAAGCTATTATTTTTATTTTATTTATTTTAGGAAATCAATGTAGAAGGATAAAAGATTTTTTTTATGTACAAATATAATTTTTTGGAATTATATATATATATATATATATATATATATATATATATATATATATGTGTGTGTGTGTGTGTGTGTGTGTGTGTGTGTGTGTGTGTATAAAAGTAATTTATTAATAAAAAGAATAGAATAAAGAAAAGAACGAAAAGAAAAGAATGAAAGAAAGAAAAGAAAAGAATGGAAGAAAGAAAAAAAAAACTAAAACCAAAACCCTATAACCCTTAATCCTATTAACCCGGACCGCTAGCCTAAGTATAAACCCAATAGCAAACCCCAACCCCAGGTATCCGCTGAAGACCCCCCCCCCCCCCCCGCACGAGTAACACCCCCCTTCGGTTCTTCTCTTATATATATATATATATATATATATATATATATATATATATATATATATATATAACCTATTAAAACCCTAACCCTAAACCCTTACCATCCATCCTGCGCCACCGACCACCTTTTCATACTGCCACCGCCCGGAGCACTCCGACCGCCGCTCGTCGTTCGCGTCACCCACGAGTACCCGTGCAGGAAAATCACAGCAACGTACCCCTATTCACGCATTGATTTCTGCTCCAGCTTGTGACTAAATTTGACCCCGTCTTCACCGGTATGTTCATGACCTATCCATCTTCCAACTCTGTATATTAGTTTTCTTCGATCAGCGCATAACCTTAGGCAAAAATCGAGACCAAGTTGGAGAAAAACCACAACTTTTACGCTACAGAAAACTATTGAGACCACCCATATTCACGGACTCGTATCTCCCACTACAGAGATCCAAATTTAGATTTTCTTTTTGCTATGTGAAGACTACATAATCGAGATTATTTTTTGTTAATTAGATTAATTTATTTGGGGTTATATGCAGACTTAAATTGGGTTAAAAATTATAAAAAACTCATTTTTGAAACTTCCAAAATTGCGATACGGAGCGCGCCCCGCCAAACAGGACTGCCTCGTCGTATACTAATTACATCGAAAGGCGCGTATTGTATTTCCAGACGTGTGGGATTTCGGAAAAACTGATTTGGACGCGTGTGCGTGTCGAAATCAACCCATATCCGTGAAGGGTCCCCGTATTGTAACTTTTACAAAATACCGCACCATTTAGTGTACGCTCGTCAGAATACGACAAAACTTATGCCATTGGACTCATGGTATTGTGCTGGTCCTGTGACCCAATTTTCACGTAATTCTGAGACAGTTGATCAAGCCGCCTATTTGTGGGCCCCACGGTTGACTTTTTGGGCGAATTTGAGTTTGGCTCACCGGAATCCAAAATTGGACATACCGTTGAGTTCATACTGACATTTAGAATTTGTTTGACCTATAATTTATCCCATTTAGAGACCTTTACCCTTGGCATGCTTTTTGGTGCAAAGTGGGCCACATGTGGACCCTGCTTTGACCCAAAAATATCGTTTTGCCCCTGTATCCAAATTGGACGAAAGGGTAGTATTTTCTAGCTATCTCGCTGATTTCGGAAATATTGGTGATATTTATTTCAGCATCCGGAGACGTTTATTCAGAGGTCTTAGTTTCTGATCTTGTGTACCTGACATTTGGACGCTTACACTTTACAGATTGCTTGTCAGGCAAGTATACCTTGCCATTGTACTGTGATTTATATTCTATATATTGCATGCATCTTATTTTTGTTTATTTAGTTTAAATATTTTAAACTGTTATATAAACTGCGCGTCCAAGGAAACTTGGGTGCAACGACGGTGACGTCGTATTCTGTTTTTATTTATATATATGCATGTTACCTAGTTTATAAGACCACCCCCATTATCATGAGGCATCATTATGTTTTATTGGCCATGACACTATTATTACACGAGAGTGAGTCACATGTAGGACAGGGACTTGCGTATTCGGCTGGCCACTGGTACGTATAGGTCGTGCGACGGATAGGGATAATTGGCGATAGAAACTTTACATGCTAGTAGACCTGGCAGTTATTTAGAGGTATCATCGTATCATAGATGTGACATGCTTAGAGCATGGGGTAGGGAGAACAACAAGTAAGGCATTTGGGCTCCTTTGTACTTTTCTTTTTGTAACCCATATGCTCCATCAGAGATACGTGGCGGTGATGACCCCTATATATTACTGGCGGCCTCTGCCGTTCAAAAGACGACATGCTTTGTAGGCCCCTGATTCTCCGAGAGAATCACGCTAATCCCATTTATGGCCATATAGCCCACTTGTTGGAAAGTTGTTCTCAACGTGTATTAACATAGATGGTTAGGCGACCCATTGGATGTTTATTTTCAGTACTTTATTGGCATGTTTATATGTATCTTGTTATGTCCCTCTGAGGACCTGGTCCCTTTCCAGATATAGACGGGAAGAAGTATCCACAGGAGTACGGACTTGGACCTGACGCTTCACACCAGACTGAGGAGGTCTTACCTTCAGAGTATCTGTGATTCATCGCAGCAGATGGATATTCTAGTTGCTATTTTCTTTATAGACATTTATCTTATATTAGAGTTGATCTTTTCTCTCTTTTAGTAGTTTTTAGTATAGTCGATTTGCAGTGGATTTATTTTCATCCGACTATCATACTTTGATACTTCATCTTTGAGATTCAGTTATTTATTTTCTATTTATTTATTTGTGCTGTGGATGAGGTATAGATTGCGTGTGACTTGTTGACAGTATATTACCACTGGTGGATTTGATATTCATGTACAGCGTATGTGTGTGTATGGTTTCCATATATTGGAGTTTGTATACATATGGCTGGCGTGTTACGTATTCCTAGTCCTACTTATTTTGGGACTGGGACATAACAATATGAGGTAGCGCAGATGGCTAGAACTGATGAAGGATTTTGATATTTTATTGCAGTATCATCTAGGAAAATCCAACGTAGTTGCTGATACTTTGAGAAGGTATCAAGTAACTCTGTATCTGACCATGCACCGCCACATGTTAGCAGATTTGGAGAGTTTGGGAATCGAGGTTATAGTTCCTGGAGTTGAGATGCAGATGATGGGTATGCAGATTCAGTCTGGATTAATGGACAAGATCTGGGAGACACAGTATTAGGATGAGAGTTTAAGGAGTATCAGAACTCAGGTGCAGACAGGATTGCTAGATGATTTTACTATTGTAGAGGATAGTTCGTTGAGGCATGGAGTAAGGCTATGCGTGCCTAGTGGTGATCTGTGGGAAAAGATTATGTAGGAGGCTCATTGTTCTCAGTATTCTATATATTCTGGAGATAATAAGATGTATAAGTATCTGAGAGATCACGTGTGGTGGTATGGTATAAAGTGGGAGGTAGCACGCTTTATTTCCAAATGTTTGTATGTCAGCAGGTTAAGGCCGAGAGGCAGAGATCAGGAGTTTTGTTTCAGCTACTACTGATTCTAGAGTGGAAATAGGAACATATCACTATGGATTTTATTTTCGGACTTCCACGAACTCCAGGAGGAAATGACGTAATTTGGATCATCGTTGATAGGTTGACCAAATTGGCCCACTTTTTGCCATTCAAAGTGGGATTGTCTACGGAGAAGCTCGTCGAGTTATATATGAGGCAAATCGTCAGGTTGCACGAGGTCCCTGTGAATATAGTCTTCGATCGGGATAGCAGATTTACATCCATTTATAGAGGAGTTTGCAGGCTAGCTTGGGTACCCAACTCAAGTTTAGCACCGCTTACCACCATAAGACAGATGGACAGTCAGAGAGGACTATTCAGATGCATGAAGATATGCTGTAGACCTGTGTGTTAGATTTCAGTGGCTCATGGGAGGATCATCTTAATTTGGTAGAGTTTGTATACAACAACAGCAACCAGGCCAGTATCGAGATATCTCATTTCGAGGCTATGTATGGTCGGAGATGTCGTATTCCATTATCTTGGGACAACATGGGTGAGAAAGCTTTATTGGGACCGGAGATGGTTGTAGATGTTGTAGAGAAGATAAAGCAGATCAGAGAGAGGCTTCGTGTGGCACAGGACAGACAGAGACATTGGGCTGATAGCAACCAGCGATCGCTAGAGTTTGAGATATAGATTTTTCTTGTATTTTAGATTGATAATACTTGTAGGTTATGTGTTAAGGTTCTGTTTTAGTTTTAGGTTGGCGATTTAGTATTCTTGGGGATCTCTCCGACACGTGGCATGATTCGCTTCGGTAGAGGCAGAAAGCTTAGCCCAAGGTTTATCGGATCTTTTGGCATTCTTGAGAAGGTCGGTGTTGTAGCCTACCGACTAGTCTTACCACCTACATTGGAGGGAGTGCACAATGTACTCCACATATCCCAATTGAGATAATATATGGCAGACTCTAGTAATGTACTTGACCACTCAAAGATTAAGGTGGGACAGAGTCTCAATTATTAGGAGCAGTCTGTGGAGATTCTAGATCACAAGAAGAAGATGCTGGGTAACCAGATAATTTTATTGGTTTGTGTCACTTGGAGGAATCACTCTTCGAGTGAATCAACCTGGGAGAGAGAGGACAAGATACGTAAGCGATACCCTTATCTTTTCAAGTCTTGTGGTATCTTTTTTTTCCTTTCTTTTTGTGCATGTGCTATCTTTAAATTTTGAGGACAAAATTTTTCTAAGAAGGGTAGATTTGTAACCTCCGTTTTCCAAAATTTGAGATTAGGAATTTTGTCAATCTATTTTATTGTTAATAAATATTAGTTATATTGAATTAATTAGTTTAGTTTAGAGTTAATTATATTGTCAACCATGGATAGAATATTCTTCCATAACTAATTAGATTTTCTTCCTTAACAATTTATTCATTTTCTATTAGAGCTAGAATTTGAATTAGAAGTATGGAGTAGCAAACTTGTAAATATATCAACTCCCAATACGCCTACACATGGCCAACCCTTATTCCTCTCCCTCTCCCTCTCATTTTATTTTTATCCTCTACTTCTTCTTCTTCTTTTTTCTCAAGTCATCTTCTCCACCACTCCAACCCTACTCCAAACCCTAACTTCTTCTCCATAACCCCCAAATCAACCCAATTAACCTTCAATTCTTCTTCCAATAGAGAGCTAGAGCTTGGAAGCACAAGAGAACCTTGGAAATAGTGTCGAACAAGGAGGATTGTGTCAAATTCTTCTTCCTCTTATCCCAAATTTGTGGATCTACCTTGGGAACCCACTCCCAATAGATAATTCTCACTTTTTCTCAAATTTTATGGTAAAACTATAATTAGACATAGTAGGAGACCCCCAATAGCTAGATCTAACCCTCTAGGTGGTGAATTAGGTTGTAGAGGACTAAATTTTATTAAATCTAAGGTTTAGAATGGCCAATTTGGTATAATTACGAATTTGTGTCTACCAAGTATTTGATACATGTTTCCAAAGGAATTTTGTGTCATATTTTGAGTTGTGCTTATGTCCTAGTGACCTATATATGATACGTAGTGTTGTGTCATAGTACTTTAGGATACGCATGGTAGAATATGGTAATTCATAGTTATTTGTGTTCACAGTTGTTAAATTATACATAAATGTTAAATTAGACGTTCTTATACCAATTGCTATATAAGTTCATGTAAATTTGATTTATGTAGGCTGAGTGATGAGGTTTATGTATCAATTGTTGTTGGTGTCATGGAATTGGTGTTGAGTATTAATGGGTATCCTAAAGTGATATTCTGAGTGAGTGAATCAATGAGGTTGTTATATATATATATATATATATATATATATATATTCAATGCATTATATTTATGGTGTGTATCATTGAGGAAGTGTTGGGTGGAGTTGTGTCAATCATATGGATGTCTGTGTATCATATATGGTAGTGTACCTTTGTGCATATGTGAGTAAAAGGGGGAGTCATGGTACAGAAACTGAACTACATAGTGCAGCAGTTCAATGTAGTCCACTAATGGCAACACTAGATGCAGAATTCTGCAGCAATAGTAACTGTGCAGTCCAATGTAGTAGTGCACATCTGCACAGCAGCTCAAGGTAAACTGTAGTGCAATTTGCTTGGCACAGAGCAGTGAAGAGGGAGGATATCTGAAACTGTGCAACAAACTCAGCTGCTACTCTTATTGTTGCCTCTGCTAAAACATTTGGGCCTACTTGGAAATGAACATGAGACAATGGTCTTACTGCCAATGTTAGCTCTCTACCCTGGCATTGGTAATGCCAAAAACTTCTGGTATGGCCCTCTTGGCCTCTGAGTCAACAAGAAAATAGTTATCTTGTGGTCTAAACCTCCATAACACAAGCGTAGTCCATTTGCTGCCTAATGAACCTCCCTGGTTTGGGATCCCTTCCCACAAAATATACATCCCAGTGGCGCTCATGGCATTGCTGTTGAAACCTTGGTCGTTGCTACAGAGCTAATGCCGTCACTACTGGTATTGTCGGCCTCTGTGGTGCTCCTGACTCATGAATCCCAATATCGACTATTGGTGTTGTTCCTCCACTCTGAGCATGAGACCCCTTTTGGCCTTCATATCTCTCAAGTAGCCACTGGATGGTGATTTCATACCTCTTGGCTATCGTCAATTACCTCTTGGCTATCGTCAATAAAGAATCAAAGGTCTAGTAGTCAAGACCCTCTACCAGCTAGATGATCTCTAGATAAAGTCCCTACTGGAACCTCATGACTCTCTCTGACTCTGTAGATACCATTGTCAAAGCAAACCTGCTCAATCTGTAGAACTTCGATGCATATCATCGATGGTCCTCCCAACCTGCTTGAGGCTGATGAACCTCTGTTGTAACTTATATTGAGCCACTACGCCAAAATACTTAACCTTAAACCATGCCCTAAAGTTGGCCCAAGAGATGGGATACCTCAGGCTACTCTTTACATATGCCTACCATTCTCCGATAAGATCCTGAAACTGCACCCTCATTTGATCAACCAGCTCATAGATGGTACCTTGGCCATTGCTAAAATAGACTCAATATCCTGAAGCCATGCATCAGTGTATATAATCCTCTATGATATTGAATTATATGGGGTTTATTCAGCAAAATATGATTGATGCCCCAAAATTTGATCCACTGCCCCTCTCTAGGGCCACTTGTAGACCTTGGTTCAACAAGATATTATGCTCCTTGTACTGAAGATGCTGATGCTGCTGCACTGTCATTGGGTGTTGCTAGGTTGGAAATATATTGAGAATAATTTCTAATAATACAAAAGTATCGACCATTGTTGGCACCATTGGGGTACCAGATAAGACATCCTTGGGTGCCCCGATGTACAAACATTGAAGACCCTATTGCAAATGAACCAGCCTCGAGAAGAAAATGAACTGTTCCAAAAAATGGTAAACTTACTTAAATAATGCAAAATATTCAATTGTAATAAAAGGATAACTTAAACTCCTGCTTGGGCATGTCTATGCGACAAGTCTGAACCTGCTGCTAATCTGGCTATACTATTGGCTCAACTGGAACATGACCATGAGAAGGTAATGCCTCATGCTAGTGCTTCATCGAACAATGCTCTGTTGGAGGCTCCGCTATGCCTGCTACCCTAATAGAAGAGGACAAATTACCCCTAAAAAGGACATGAGATATCAATAACAGGATACAAAGGAAAAAGAATGCAATTAGTTTATCAGTTTATCAGTTCAAGCATGGTATTTGTCACTACCATATTTTCTAGGAAATGATATTTTAGTAATTTTATATTTAATTAAATATTATGCTTGATAAATAATTATTTGTTGTATTACTTAATTGTTATTAGATGTTAGTTATTTAATTTGGACTTGTGTTACTGGATCTAACTAGTTAGTTTGGACCCATGGACCAACATGAATTAATTGGTTAGAACTTAGCCCATTTAGAAAGCCCATTGTTAAGGAGATGGATTAAATTAATTAAATCATTAGACTAGAAGCTTTCTTCCTTAATTATTTCTTCATGAGAGGCCCCAAGGGGTATAATGGTCATTATATAGTAGCTTGAGGGAGGGGAAATAGGGGCCGGCCTATTTAAAAAGGGGAAGGAATTTCTCTCTCCTCTTTTCATTCCAAAACTAGATCTAGAATTTTCTCTACCAAATTTCTTCATTCCCATTTTATTTTCCTACCAAATTTTATTTCAATTCCTTTCCAAATCACCATTAGAGACTTGAAAAGCAAGGAGCTAGAAGGAGGAAGCAAGGATCTACAAAGAGGAGCAAGGATCTACAAGTTGGAGGCTATTTCATCTCAATTAGAGATTTTATTGGGAATCCATCTCCCAATAGGTACAATTCAGTTTTTCCCCTTAAATTAAGTTCTAAATCTGAGTTTTAATCAGGAAAAATCAACCGATATGTATAGGATACCCATAGGATTTGGTTTTGTGTTCATAGGAGGCCTATTGAGAAAGTTATGGTACTTTTTGTGTCAATTTTGGGGGAATTCCGAGATTGACATTTGTTGTGTGTGTCAATTGATCCTATAGATCAATTTGGCATGTGTTTGTATGTTTAGGGCTAGTGTCGTATCCACAATTGGGTACGTGTAGGTCGTATCCCAACAATTTGGTGATACGTGTTGATTTGAGGGTTTTTTCCTCCGATACGGGACTTTGTACATGTCATATTTTGACACGGACACGTAGATCTATATTTGACTCTTCGTATTGCTCATAAATAATATATGTGACTTGTTTGTATCCTTCGGGGTATAATTGGATGTGTGGTGGACTCGTGTCACATACGTATCTTAGATCTAGTGGGATACGGTGTGATACTCTCCATATATTGTGTAATTATGTGTAGATCTAATTCTTGTGCTTTTAATTCATGAAGATTGTAATTATGCATACATATATATATATATATATATATATATATATATATATATATATATATATATATATAGATATAGATATAGATATAGATATTATATATATTATAGTATATGTAATTGTGTTTCTTGTATCCTAGATCTATGTATTATGTATGTACTATGAGTATATATATTATGTAGCCATTCTTCTACATATATAAATACATATGTTATAGTATATGTGTTATGTGTAAATATGTATATATGTATATTTAATTGGATAATTATATTATATATAGTTGCTATATGATTATTTATATATATGCATGGATGTATATTTATAAATGTATTTATGTATGTGTGTGCATGTGACTATGTCATAATATGTACATAATAGGGAGGGTGTATATATAGTTTTATTGGTATTTATATATATAGATATATATATATATAATTATTATAGGGTTTATATATATATATATATATATATATATATATATATATATATATATATATATATATATATATATATATATATATATATATATATATATATATATATATATATATATATAACCTATATATATATATCACATATATATATATATATATATATATATATATATATATATATATATATATATATATATATATATATATATATATATATGTGATATATATATATATGTGATATATATATATATATATATATATATATATATATATATATATATATATATATATATATATATATCACATATATATATATATATATATATATATATATATATATATATATATATATATATATTTGCATGCTTTAGTGACAGGGGCATTAATGACAGCAGCCACTGTCATTTAATTATCAGCAGCAGCCGCTGTAGTAGTGGCGGGGTATTAATGACAACAGCAGTTGTCATTAATTAGCAGTAGCAGCGAAAAATAGGCAACAGCAGCGACAGCAGGATCGGTGACGGTTGCAAACCGTCACCAAAATAGCAGCAGCAATGAATAAAATTAGCAACAACAGCGACGGCAGTTTTAGCGACAGGCAGAACTGTCACTAAAGAGCCAGCGTATCAGAATATCAGGTTTTTCAGCACAGTTTTTAGCGACATTTGGCAGATTATATATATATATGATTATATATATATATATATTTATATATTAATATTGATGTAATGTATTCTAAATTGTTAATTTCTTTATATTTATAATATTTAGTATATGTATTATATATATACGGGTAGTTAGTATAATAAGGTATTGGGGATTACCTTGAGGAACCAAGGTAATTGGGGATACCCAAGATATTGGATTTGGGTATCAAGTTTGTGATTATTGTTGAGATACCAAGTTGGTTCAAAACTACGGTACCTAATTAATGTTGTAATTGTGATTCTATAATATTATGAATATTTGTTTGATATATATATATTGAGGTGTTACCTTTTAATTTACGTATCCGGAGATACGGTATCCTAATATTTAAGATGTGGGTTTCTTGGCTTAGACTTTAGTATCTTGACCTAATATTTTGGTGTTGGGCTTGTGCAACCTAGAAATAGATAGTTGACCATAGTTGACCATAGTTTGACCATAGTTGACCAGAGTTGACCATAGTTAACTTTTGACTTAGAATTGACTTATTGACCTAGAAGTTGACTAGTTTAACTTTTTTTTTCCGAACCTTGTATTGATGTTGTATTCCATATCTAGGTCTTCGAGGCACCGTGTCAGACATCTGTGAGACTATTCATTGGACTTCAGGCGAGTACATTCTCTGATAGTTTCTCATTTATGATATCATCTATGTTCATTGTATCTAGTATAGATATCCATATTTTCTTGACACGATGGTTATACGGATTGGTATATTCGGATCTTGTCATGAGATGTTATTCCTTGGTATATGGTGTATCTTGTGTAGGCCTTGTTTCATTGATTATCTTGTACATGTACAGACACTGATTCTCGAAAAGAGTCGTTATCTTCTTGGGGAATCTCGTGCCATAGCGTACCATGGTTGGATCTATTATACCAGTCGGGGTGGGGAGTATGTAGTGTAGATATGTAATCATACCCACCTTGTATCTTGAATAGTGTTAATTATACACCGCACGTATGATTAGCCAGGCCATAAGTCTTGTATCTCTTGTATCAACCTAAGTCGATCACATGTTAAAGCTAGTACTCACACACTTAGACATTAGTATTCTTGCTCATTGACATATTGCTCATTATTGTATTATTTCCAGTATTTCCTTATTGTACATATATCTCTTGTATCTATTGTTGTATCTTGTATATTCACATCTATTTACTGTTACATAGTTTTTATAATTGATTAGAACTGCTGTTAGAGATGTAATCTGCTCCTTTCCTGACTGGATATTTTTTTTCAGATGACACTGAGGAGTGGTACCCTACCTATTATGGACCTCAGGATGTTGTGGGTTTAGAGTCTGAGACCCTGGCTCGGGAGGGACTTATCCTAACTGAGACAGTTGACCCAGGAGTAGTAGCTTCTTAGCATTCTTTGTACTGGATTTATCTCCAACTTATTTTGTTATTTCTTTCAGACTCATTGATGTATTATTTTAGACTCATGAGTTATATTGTGACTATTTTATTCTTTATCTGATTCGTGCTCATTTCCATCTTAGATCTGTGATTTAGTATATTGTTATTGTTGGTGGTTCATTATATTGTTAGATAGATTATCCAGACAGCGTTCTACCGCCGATTCTACGGCATAGGCTGGGCGTTGTTTTTGACTTGTACCCCTACACCGGGTGCGGGTCATGACAGTATTGTAAAGATCAGATCAAGTTATCAGGGACAACATATTTGATTAAGAATCCTAATATCATAAATACCCCACAAGTCTGTAAACAGACATATATAGGCTACCATTAAAACCTTGTCAAGCTCCAGTATAAGAATACGGAGAACGAGGGTATGACATGGCCGGCTAAGCACTAGGATATATGCTAGTATCTCGCAATACGGTCATGACTGTCAATAGACAAGGGGGTGGATACTATAATACAAGTCATCCATGGCCTCACATAATATACACTGTCTCAATTACTCAAATAAGAAACAAAAAATATAGAACATGTAAGATAAAGTAGTAAGACGTCCCAAACGCTCTATGAAAATAATTATGAAGCTAGCTATAGAAAATGATAGGCTAGCACAATATCAATAATACATGATCATAGTTAGTTGTAGTATGAATAGTAAAATCATATGAAAGGAAATAAACTCTAGAATATCATGCTAAATAGGTACCTATGGTTAAACGTACTAAATAAGATAAAATACTATACGAATGGTGGAAAAAAAACCCACTCAAGTCCCTCGACGGCCATCTGACTGGTGTGCACCATCAGTAAGAAAGTGGTAAGCTGGATTCTCGGACTCAGCTACTAGATCTGGCCAAACAAAACTAGAGGAGTCAGGCCCCTAATAGCAAGTGTCATAAATCGCACCCGGTGTAGGGATGCAAGTAGTGAACAACGCCCAGCCTACGCCGCAGTATCGGCAGTATAACGTTGTTTGGGTAAAATATCTATCTAATATAAATATGCCACCAACAATGAATATACTCA
>JAYESA010000002.1:63745359-63872859 GCA_036927795.1 Iris macrosiphon
ATCTATAGTATTGTGCTCCCACTTCCACTTTGCAATGGGTAATGACTGAAGTAAATCGCCTGGCCTCTGCCTATCCGCTTTCACCTGTTGGCACACTAAGCATCTGGATACAAACTGTGCCACTTCCCTCTTCATGCCATACCACCACATACACTCTCGCATATCCCGATACATCTTGTTAGCACCTGGATGTATGGAATACTGAGAGCGATGCACTTTCTGAAATACCTCCTCTTGCAGCTCTCCACTAGGCACACATAATCTAGCACCATGCCTCAAAGAACCATCATCAGCAATGGTGAAATTATCCTCCAATCCTGCTCTCACCTGAGCTCTGATGCTCCTCAGAGATATATCCCCATACTAGGCTGCCTTGATCCTGTCCATCAACTCTGAGTATATCTGCAACCCCCACATCTGCATAGAAAAATCAAGAACTATCACCTAAATGCCCAAGCTCTCCAAGTCCTCCAACAAATATCGATATCGCGTTAACAACATAGCTACCGGATACCTGCTCAAGGCATCGGCAACTACATTGGCTTTCCCAGGATGATACTGCAAAGATATGTCAAAATTCTTCATCAATTCCAACCACCGACGCTGCCTTATGTTCAACTCCTTCTGAGTGGAAATATACTTCAAGCTCATGTGGTCTGTGAAGATCTCCACAAGCTCTCCGTACTAATAATGTTTCCACACTTTAGGGCAAAGATGACTGCTGCCAACTCCAAATCGTGGGTAGGATAGTTCTTCTCATGAGGATGCAATTGCCTATATGCATAGGTAACTTCTTTCTCATTCTGCTAAAGAACAACCCAAATCTTTCTCTGATGCATCACTGTAAATAGTGAAACCTCTAAACCCTGATGGCAACGTCAAAATAGGAACAGACGTCAACCGCTTCTTCAATTCCTCAAAAGCAACCTGGCACTCCTCTGTCCAAATAAACTCTACATCCTTGTTGGTGAGTCTGGTTATTGTCTCGGCAATCCTTGAAAAATCTTGCACAAACTTCTTGTAGTAGCCTGCCAAACCCAAGAAACTCCTGATCTCTGCCACTGAACTTGGGGTCTTCCAAGACTCCACTACTGCGATCTTCTTCGGATCCACTGAAATTCCATCACCAGTCATAACATGTCCTAAGAATCCACCTTGTCCAGGAAGAACTCACACTTGGACAACTTCCCATACAACTTCTCCTTCCTCGGCACATCCAACACAATCCGCAAATGCTCCTCGTGCTCCTCCGATGTCTTCGAGTATATGAGTATGTCATCGATGAGCACCACCACAAACTTGTTAAGGTACTGGTGGAATACCTTGTTCATCAAATTCATAAATATCGTCGGGGTATTAGTCAACCCAAACGACATCACAATAAACTCATACTGGCCATACGATTCTGAAAAGTAGTTTTCGGAATGTCCTTCGGCTTCACTTTCACCTGGTGGTAGCCTGATCTCAAGTCTATCTTAGAAAGTACCTTGGCACTACTCAACTGATCGAACAGGTCATCAATTCATGGCAACAGATATTTATTCTTGATAGTGAGATTATTCAATGCCTTGTAATCGATGCACATACGCACCGATCCATCCTTCTTCGGTACAAACAATACTGGGGCTCCCCACGTAAAGAACTCGATCTGATAAACCCCTTATCCTGCAACTCATCCATCTGCTTCTTCAGCTCGACCAGCTCGCTATTGTTCACTCTATAGACATGATGTAAAATTGGTTCTGCACCTGGCACCAAGTCTATAGAGAATTCAATATCTCGATCTGGCGACAATCCTGACAATTCCTCAGGAAACACATCTAAGAACTCTGCTATCAACGGATGTGGCAACTCCTTGTCTTCTACCAAAGATCCACAGATAATGCCTTCTTTCTGCTCTGCAGCTCCTCTAGCAAACTCAAACTCTGGCTCTCTTGGCGGGCTAAACAAAACTCTACCTCCTCTACAATCTATACTAGCATGGTGCCTACTCAACCAATCCATCCCTAGTACAATGTCGTAGCTCGAAAGTGGCCTTACAAGTAGACACGCACTCAGCTTTTGGCCTCCCAGAGTAACTCTCTGATCCTTGCAAATATTATTAACCAGGATAATGCCTCCTCCGGTCATGATCTTGCAAGTCCTAATCAAAGACTCAGCTACCAAACGATGCTTCAGAGCAAAATAAACAGATACAAAACTATGGAAAGCACCACTATCAAATAAAGCTAAAGCTGGAATAGAATCAAGAAGAACAAAACCTGCGATAACATCTCCGGTGGGATCGACCTCCTCGACTGTCATAGCAAACGCTCGTCCCTGACGTGCACCTCCCTGATGTTGGTGCTGGGCATAACGCTGTTACTGGGTCGGAAGCGGTGGTCCCCTCGGCTGTACTGCAGGTGGTCTCGCCTATGTCCTCGGAGCTGGAGATGCTCCCTGAACTGCACGATGAGGATTGGAAGGACACTCTCTCAGCTGATGCCCTTCGGCACCACAATACAAACAAACTCCCAACCTCTTCCTGCAAACTTCCCAGATGTGGCCGGGCTTCTTGCAGAAGTGGCAGAAAGCTTACTGTAACTGTCTCTGCTACTGCGGTGCCTGGTGAAACAGTTTCCTAGTTGGAGTCTGGTGCTAGTGTGGCTGCTGAAAAGGCCTAAACTAAAAATGAGGACGCTTAGCAGTCATTGTGCTGCTGTTAGCCCCTAGAAAAGAATCGCGATCTCTCTTGGGCTTCAAACCCAACTTCTGCTCAACCTTGCATGCCTCCATAAGTATCTCCGAGTATGTCTCATAAAAAGATGGAATAAGGATCTTCACTTCCCAGTTCAGACCCTCGCGAAAACGAATAGCTCGAACCTCCAGCTCCCTCACCAAATACTCCGCAAATTGGCTCAGCCTACCGAACTTTGCGGCTTATTCCTCCACAGACATGCTCCCCTGAATAAGGCTCTCAAACTGCCTCCCCAAGTCTAACATGTCTGCCCGATCAAAGAACTTCCTCTTGAAGAGGTCCTTGAACACCTCCCAAGACTGCCCCGCATCAGCAAGAAGTGGCTCATTCCTAAAGTAAGTACTGGCGATGTCGAACAGCTGAAGTCCTACTGCCTCAACCTTGAGATCCTCAGTAAGATGGGACACTCTCATGAGACGCTCAATATCCTCGAGCCAATCATCAGCGTAGACGATGCCCTCTGTCCCCTTGAAGACCTGATGTTCCAGCTTCTTAAAGTCCTGGATGTTGCCTGGCCGAATCTGGGCAACCTGCGGAGCAACCTGCTGCTGGAACTCCTCTCTTTACTACGGTAAAGGCAAGCTAATGAGCACTCTCAATACCCTACAATAACACGTCGGTCTGCCTCTGGTGTGCCTCGGACTGAGCCCTCTGTGCCTCCATCTCGCAAAACAGTATGAACATCTGAGTCACATCTGTCGGCACGGAAGGTGGAGGTGGAAGTCCCTCAGATATAGCCAGAACAGTCCTCTGAGTTGGAGGTGGACCCCCAAATACAGCAGAAATGCCAATCACCGGAGAAGTGACTAGTGTAGGCCCTCGGAAGTCGCAGATCTCTCAGAAGCGGCTCCTTCCTGCTGTGATCTAGTCTTAGGCGGCATTCTGAGACAAAGCGAAAGGTGTAAACTCCCTCACCCAAAATAGATATTTTGTGTATATTTTATATTATTATAGATATTGAATTTCTTTAGAGTATTCTGTTATTTAATTAGCAAATGAATTTCTTGATATATTTACTTATATAAATATTTATTTAGAATCATTTTTAGGTTATTTTAGATTTTGAAATTAATTAGAATTTATTTGGATATATATAGTCTTAATATTAGATAGATGCTAATTTAGTGTTAATATATATTAATAAGATTTTATAAATTATTTATATTATCTTTAATTATATTTAAGATTATAAATTATTGAGATAAATTCAAACTCTATTTTAAATTAATTCAAATCCTGAACCAACTAGGAAATCAACTTCATGTATATCATATCCTTATTTAAATTCATCATAATCCTATCCAAATTAACCAATCCTATTAATTAAGTAGTTTCCACCATTATAAAAAGCTCATCCTTCATATTTATCTTCCCCAAAATTCCTCTCTTTTTCGTCCAAAAATAGTCAAAATTTGTCATAAATTCAGCCTCATTTTCTACTAGTTATGACGAATTAAAAAGACGATATCTCCTAGCTCTGGACTCCAAATGCGCTCCAGTTTTTTTTTTTAGAACGATAATGAGGTTAGCTTTCTGATTATATAAATTTCTTTTCTAAATTATGAGTATTAAATTCTGGAAAATTCGTAGAGCACAGTATGTCCGAAAATAGACGTGTTTCGATGTTTTTGCGATTCCGGGAGAACCAGGAATCAGAATCATGAACCGTTTAAAGTTTCGGAAAGCTAATGTTGAGATCATCGACAAATATTTTTTCCAGAATTTATTTCGAAGTATTTACATACTGTTAATTCTGTAGAACTTCTAGATTAGAATTTAACCATCGGTGCACAATACAAAATTTGTATGTGCCATAATTCCCAAACGAATTTGAATTCGGACGAGCCATAAATTCCAGTATATTTTTTATGCTGAAATCTACAGGAAATCATGCATGAAAGTTGAGTTTGTATTGGTTGACTTTTCGGTCAACAGATCGCCTCGATTTGCGTGCCATGAGTCTCGAGTTGATAAAATTCAGTTTTTTTGGACAAAATTTAGGAATTAACATAAAAATCAGAATAATAAGATTAAAATAGGATTTTAGAGTAATTATTCCAGAATTAAATAAATTAAATAAATTAAAATAAATTATCTTTTGACGTGATAAATTTGTAATACATAGGCTATTTGGACTGTGACTTGGACTCTGATTCATACCAGCAGCAGGACCCCAGGCAAGATACCTTGCCAAATTGTTACAGTACTTTTGCATGCTACTTATATTTCTTTATATTTATTGTATTTCTGTTTATTCTTGCATGTGTAGTTTTCTTTCAGTCATTACTATGTATTAGATATGTTGACACACACATGGCACTTAGTATCATAGAGGACAATCATTAGGCGTATGGGCTTTTAACCACTCTGGTAAATCATAGTATATAGCTCGCACTACGGGCGTGTGTCGCGCTGGTCGCTACCCCCGCGGTATGTCGATTTCTGGAGTCTCGATGGTCGCTACCCCCGCGGTATGTCGATTTCTGATGTCCATTGACGTGTGTGTGAGTTGTGAGGTAGATCGAGTAGCCTACCCTTGCCCATATGTCAAAAAGTTATCCTCATTTGTATTCATATAGATTGTCTTGTACAGCGTACTTATTTATTTTCAAACCATATACATGTTTACTGTATTCAAATTGGCTCGTATTTTCTGTATCTTGTTACGTCCCTCTGAGGACCTGGTCCGCTGCCAGGTGTATCTTTTCTTGAGTATTTGCAGGAGCGCAGATTTGGATGGTTACATGTGATCCGAGGATGTCTTCTCTTCGAGCTGTGATGGATAGCTGGTATTCTTATATTGTGTTGTGGTGTTGTACTCATATTGTATTTGCTCTTATATTCGAGTTGGTAGTGGATTTGTTTTCATCCAACTATCATCCTTAGATACTTCTTATTGAGATCTAGTTTCATAGATACTGGTTATTTATTTCTATATGATTTTGGTGGATGAGATTTATATTTTACCCTGTGACTTGTATTACATTTTATACCACTTGTGGATTTTGTATTCATATTACAGCGTACGTATGGATTTGGTTTCCATATATTGGAGTTGCCATATCTATGCGGCTGGCATGCTTACGTGTTCCTAGTCCTACATATTAGGGACTAGGGCGTGACATGTTTTTGTGGTAGCCCATGCAGGTCGAGAGCATATTGTCTCGGTTACATTACTGTACCGAACAAGCCTGTACCTAGGACTAGAGTATAGGATCTCATCCACAATTGACTATAATTCATCTTCCTCCTCTCTATTCTATTCGAATAATTGCATCCTGCTTGATTCTTGTACTTCCCTAATAGTTCTTTGAGAATAGCCTTCTGCTAGAATATAGGAACCCCTATTATTAGGATGATAATTATGGTAGCACACCTATTAAGAATACAACGAGAATATAGACACACCACTAAGTTTAGAATATCTAGTGAACCCTAGAATTCCTTATCTATAGATTGGTTTACTATTACCCCTTGATGTATTATGAGGACGTGAGGGTAGTATAGACGCTACTAGAGTTAGAAGTTTTACCATAATGTTTGACACCTAGTATCACATAGTCTTTTGACCTATTAATTGAAGTGTAACCGAATGATATTTATCGCATACTAGCAAAAGACGACAGTGTTTATTCAGACCATAGAATTTAGAGGTCCTTGCCCTATTTGGTCGACTAGCGACTTAGATAAGGAGGTTGTATGATAACTATAGAGATTGTAGAGTCTTTTTATTATTATTGCTTATGTTGTTTTTGCTTTTGCGAACTTGAATTATTTTGTAACTTCTCACATCATAATCTAGCGTTATATTTTCTGTGCTACCTTGAATTATGCTGCTATTATAGCCTAGTTTTTGCAAGCTTAATCTTATATCGAGCTTGTTCATGACATATGTGTTATTGGGGCCTGATCAACCACACTAATACAAATTGTCTAATCAGAATCAGTGTATTATGGTCTAGCTAGCCATAATACGCTTAATTCGCCCTTCGCAATAGTATTTTATGTGGATTGAGATGTATAGTTGACCAGCAGACAAATATACTTACCCTCTAGATACGACAAAGCATATCATATCAAGTACATAACTGCACCGATGTGAGCATGCGAATAGGAAATTACCAAATTAAGATTTTAATCCACAACTGTCTTGACAATTCCCATTTGAATTCTTTAAACGCTTTGATTCCCATACTTCCATTCTATTACCCCTCCTTGAACTCTTTTCCATTGCTTCCGTCTTCCCTTGTTTCGGAAAGATGAAATCTCGTGCTTGGAAATAAGTGATACACGGATAGTACAAGATATACCCCATAGGCCAATCACATTATTTGGTGACTATCTTTCATAATTGATTAAGGGCATATCACATATGATATAATTGGTGTTAAAGTTTTGAGGATTGAATGACATGAGAAAATAAATTGAGGAATATTTTTCCTAAATGTAAGAGCCTTATGTGATAGATGGGTAAATTCTAAGTTGGGTAGAAATTACATTATTAAACTTGAGGAGAATTCTTTTAGATTGTGATCAAGTAGGATTAGATTGAGAGATTAAGTCCTTTTAAATGTGGAGAATTTTAAAAGAAGGATTAAGATAATAAGGATTTAACGAATTTTAAAATCTTGATATTGCGGACCAAATATTTATACTTTGAGCACATGATTTAAATTTTGAATATTGAAGGATGAATCATCGATTTAAATTTTGAGAATAAATATAGAATTTTAGACTTGAACAATTGGTGAATTAGATTTAAATTTTATAATTTGATGATTTGAATTAAAAGTTTAATTTTGATTGTTGGATCACCTATTTGAAATAGTGAGGATGTAAATTGAGTTTAAATATTTGAAGAGTACAAAAATCTTAGGTTGAGAATAGGAATAAGATTTGATTAGAATTGTTTTATTGTTCAAAGTCTAGAGGAGATTATGATAGTTGGAAATTGTGATATAAATTTTGATGTGGGATGTCATATAGACTTGAGTTAGATTTAGATGTTGCTTATTTAAAAATCGAGAAGAGATTACGACATGTTGAATTTTGATTTAAACAGTGGTTATCTTAATTTTGAAGTGATCGCGATAGATTTGAATAGATTTTGTTATTTAAATTTTTGGAAGAGATTGCGATTGACGTACCTTATGTACGAATGTGAAGGATTTAACAAATTATGTCTTATTTTAATTTCGAGGACAAAATTGTTTTAAGTTGGGTAGATTGTAAACTCTCTCACCCAAAATAGATATTTTGTGTATATTTTATATTATTATAGATATTGAATTTCTTTAGAGTATTCTGTTATTTAATTAGCAAATGAATTTCTTGATATATTTACTTATATAAATATTTATTTAGAATCATTTTTAGGTTATTTTAGATTTTTGAAATTAATTAGGATTTATTTGGATATATATAGTCTTAATATTAGATAGATGCTAATTTAGTGTTAATATATATTAATAAGATTTTATAAATTATTTATATTATCTTTAATTATATTTAAGATTATAAATTATTGAGATAAATTCAAACTCTATTTTAAATTAATTCAAATCTTGAACCAACTAGGAAATCAACTTCATGTATATCATATCCTTATTTAAATTCATCATAATCCTATCCAAATTAACCAATCCTATTAATTAAGTAGTCTCCACCATTATAAAAAGCTCATCCTTTATATTTTTCTTCCCCAAAATTCCTCTCTTTTTCGTCCAAAAATAGTCAAAATTCGTCATAAATTCAGCCTCATTTTCTACTAGTTATGACGAATTAAAAAGACGATATCTCCTAGCTCCGGACTCCAAACGCGCTCTAGTTTTTTTTGTTAGAACGATAATGAGGTTAGATTTCTGATTATATAAATTTCTTTTCTAAATTATGAGTATTAAATTCTGGAAAATTCGTAGAGCACAGCATATCCAAAAATAGACGTGTTTCGATGTTTTTGCGATTCCGGGAGAACCAGGAATCAGAATCATGAACCGTTTAAAGTTTCGGAAAGCTAATGTCGAGATCATCGACATATATTTTTCCCAGAATTTATTTCGAAGTATTTACCTACTGTTAATTCTGTAGAACTTCTAGGTTAGAATTTAACCATCGGTGCACAATACAAAATTTGTATGTGCCATAATTCCCAAACGAATTTGAATTCGGACGAGCCATAAATTCCAGTATGTTTTTTATGCTGAAATTTACAGGAAATCATGCATGAAAGTTGAGTTTGTGTTGGTTGACTTTTCGGTCAACAGATCGCCTCGATTTGCGTGCCATGAGTCTCGAGTTGATAAAATTCAGTTTTTTTGGACAAAATTTAGGAATTAACATAAAAATCAGAATAATAAGATTAAAATAGGATTTTAGAGTAATTATTCCATAATTAAATAAATTAAATAAATTAAAATAAATTATCTTTTGACGTGATAAATTTGTAATACATAGGCTATTTGGACTGTGACTTGGACTCTGATTCATACCAGCAGCAGGACCCCAGGCAAGATACCTTGCCAAATTATTACAGTACTTTTGCATGCTACTTATATTTCTTTATATTTATTGTATTTCTGTTTATTCTTGCATGTGTAGTTTTCTTTCAGTCATTACTATGTATTAGATATGTTGACACACACATGGCACTTAGTATCATAGAGGACAATCATTAGGCGTATGGGCTTTTAACCACTCTGGTAAACCGTAGTATATAGCTCGCACTACGGGCGTGTGTCGCGCTGGTCGCTACCCCCGCGGTATGTCGATTTCTGGAGTCTCGCTGGTCGCTACCCCCGCGGTATATCGATTTCTGATGTCCATTGACGTGTGTGTGAGTTGTGAGATAGATCGAGTAGCCTACCCTTGCCCATATGTCGAAAAGTTGTCCTCATTTGCATTCATATAGATTGTCTTGTACAGCGTACTTATTTATTTTCAAACCATATGCATGTTTACTGTATTCAAATTGGCTCGTATTTTCTGTATCTTGTTACGTCCCTCTGAGGACCTGGTCCGCTGCCAGGTGTATCTTTTCTTGAGTATTTGCAGGAGCGCAGATTTGGATGGTTACATGTGATCCGAGGATGTCTTCTCTTCGAGCTGTGATGGATAGCTAGTATTCTTATATTGTGTTGTGGTGTTGTACTCATATTGTATTTGCTCTTATATTCGAGTTGGTAGTGGATTTGTTTCCATCCAACTATCATCCTTAGATACTTCTTATTGAGATCTAGTTTCATAGATACTGGTTATTTATTTCTATATGATTTTGGTGGATGAGATTTATATTTTACCCTGTGACTTGTATTACATTTTATACCACTTGTGGATTTTATATTCATATTACAGCGTACGTATGGATTTGGTTTCCATATATTGGAGTTGCCATATCCATGCGGCTGGCATGCTTACGTGTTCCTAGTCCTACGTATTTGGGACTGGGACGTGACAAAAGGAAAGAATCAATATGGCACATGATATAATACATTCAAGGAAGGACAGTTAAAGATCAAATATCAAGTAAGAACAGTTAAAATAAATCAATAGAGTTTTTCCTAGATGTGATTGAGTATTCTCAGCCTATAGCCTACATCCTATATCCTGAAATAGGCTCGTAATAACATTCAGTTCAGAGCACCACTACGAATCGCACTTATTGTGACCTCGAAGACCTGCATGGGCCACCACTATCAACATGTTACGACCCGCACCCAGTGTAGGGATGCAAGTAGTGAACAACGCCCAGCATACGCCGTAGTATCGACGGTAGAACGTTGTTTGGGAAAACTATATATCTAATATAAATATGCCACTAACAATGAATATACTCAATCGCAGATCTATAAGATGGAATAAGCACGAATATGATAAAAGAATAGAAGAGTCACAAATACAACTCATGAGACAAAATATTATCTAATGAGTCAAGAAATACTAATAATAATGTTGTAGACAAATCCAGTACAAAAGAAAACTAACTAAGAAGCTACGAGTCTTGGGTCGTCTGTCTCAGTCGGGATGAGACCCTCCTGAGCCAAGGTCTCTGGCTCTAGGCCTACCATGTCCTGAGGCCCATTGTGAGTGGGGTACCACTCCTCAGTGTCATCTGGGAAAAATATATCCAGTTAGAAAAGGAGCAGAGTACATCTCTAACAGCAGTTCTAATAAATGATATAAACTATGTAATAGTAAATAGATGTGAATATACAAGATGCAATATACAGGTACAAGAGATATGCAATAAAGAAAATACTGGGAATAAATACAAGAATAAACAATATGGAAATGAACAAGAAATACTACAACTAAGTGAGTGAGTACCAGCTTTAGCATGTGATCGGCTTGGGAACTTGTACAAGGATAATGGCCTGGTTAATCATACATGCGATGTATGATCAACACTCACAAGGAACAAGATATGCACAAGGAGGGTATGATCACATATCTACACTAAATACTTCCTGCCCCTAACTGGTATACTGGATCCAACCATGGTACGTTATGACATGGGTTTCCACAAGAAGGGCACTACTCTTCTCATGAATCAATGTATGTATTTGTACAAAAGAACAAGGAAACAAGGCTTGCATAAGATACATCAAAAATACCAAGGAATAACATCTCATGACGAGATCCAGATATACCAATCCGTGTAACCATCGTGTCAAGAAATCAAGGATATCTACACTAGATATAAGAGATATAGAGGATATCATAAATGAGAAACTATCAAAGAATATACTCGCCTGAAATCCAGTGAACAGTATCACAAATGTCTGGTACGGTGCCTTAAAGACCTAAATATGGAATATTATATCAATACAAGATTTCGAAATAAAAATAAGTTAAACTAGTCAACTTCTAGGTCATAAAGCCATTTTTAAGTCAAAATAGTCAAACTAGGTCAACTCTAGGTCAAACTTGGTCAAACTAGCTATTTCTAGGTTGTATGAGTCTATCTCTAGGATGTTGGGTCCTTACACTAAGTAACTAGGCCACACTAGCTATGCTAAGATACTATGATGCAAACAAGATACCGTATCCTAAGATACGCAACTTAAAGATATAAAAATATCATAATATGTATATACAATAAATAGTATTTAACATTCCTAACTAAACTAATGCTAAGGGAATACCTTGGCTTTGAACCAATGCAGTATCGCACCACTATACCCTTATCTTGATACTCGAACCCAATACCTTGAGTATCAACCCAATACCTTGACATTAGCTTGGTATCACAAGGTAATGTGATTTCTAATATATACTAACTACCCAAACTCTAGACTATAACTAATATGTATTTACTAATACCAAACTACTATACTAACTACTAATACATATACATATATACATATAGATACAACTACATACATATCCCTAACTAGTAACAAGTGTATATATATATGTGTGTGTGTGTGTGTGTGTGTGTGTGTGTGTGTCTAACCACTAGGAATACATATATATTTATAACTACTAACAATAACTGTTAATAATGAAGTAACTAGCTAGCTAACTAAACTACTAGTTAAACTAACTAAACTAATAACTAATAACAATAACTAACTAGCTACTGTGTTTGGTGTGCAAGCTGCTGCATGCTGCTGCACTTCCTGCTGCGTGCTGCTATGTTGTTGTTTGCTTAGCTGTTGCACTGATCATTGTATGATGCTGCAGCTGCTTTATGTTGCTGATGAGTTCTCGAGCTGCTAGCTGTTGCTGGAGTTGCTGAAATGCTGCACTGCTCGATGTTTAATCACCCCCTTACCTTCTCTGATAAGCTGTTGTTGTAGTGTGCTACCTACATGCTCACTGATACTGTGCAGCTCGACCCCTCACAAACACACACTACACAAACACCTATGAACACACACACACAAACACCTATGAACACACACACACACACACACACACACACACACACACACACACATATATATATATATATATATATATATATATATATATATATATATATATATATATATATATATTCATAAATATATGTAAACATACACACATACATATATATCTATATATATATATAACCATAAACTCACACACACACACACACACACACACACACACACATATATATATATATATATATATATATATATATATATATATATATATATATATATATATATATAATGATAATATAATATTCTAATAGCTATACACAAGGCAAATTGAATTAAGAAATGCAATGAACAAACACATAGAGTGCATCGCATCCGTATCACACTAGATCTATGATACACTTGTGATACGAGTCCACCACACCACCAAACATATCCCAAAGGACACGAGCAAGTCTAAAATAGTATTTATGAACAATACGAAGAATCAATTACACATCTACGTGTCCGTGTCAAAATATGACATGCTCAAACTCCCGTGTCGGAGAAAAAACTTCCAAATCAACCCGTATCTCCAAATTATTGGGATACGGCCTACACGTGTCCAATTATGGATACGACACTATCCACACACAATCAAACACATATCAATTTGGTCTAATTGACCAATTGACAAACACAAGATGTGTTAATCTCAGAATTCTCTCAAAATTGACATAAAATATACCATAACTTTCTTCATAGACGTCCTATGAACCTAATTTTAATTTCTATGGGTAGTCTTAGCATATGGGGTGGTTCCTAATAATTAAAACACATATTTAGAGTCTAAATAAAGAGAAAAAACTGAATTATACCCATTGGGAGATGGATTCCCAATAAAACTTCCAAATTGGATGAAATGAGCCTTCAACTTGTAGATTCTTACTCCTCCTTGTAGATCCTTGCTTCCTCCTTGTAGCTCTAATGATTATTTGGGAAGAAATTAGAAAGAAATTTAGGTATAATTTGATGTGGGAATGAAGAAATTAGGAAGAGAAAATTCTAAATCTAGATTTGAATGAAAATGAGGAGAGAGAAATTTTCCTCCTATGATATATGGTCGGCCACCTTAGCCCCCTCCCCAAGCTACTATATAATGTCTAAAATGCCCCTTGGGGCCTTTCATGAAGAAATAATTAAGGAGGGAAGGTTCTAGTCTAATGGATTTAATTTAATTAATCATCCTCCTAATGAATGGGCTTATTATTGGACTTAATTCTAGCTAAATTTAAATGTTGGTCCATGGATCTAATCTAAACTAGTTAGGTCCACTAACACAAGTCTAAAATAGTATACTAACATCTAACAATAAATAAATAATAAAATAAATAAATATAAATATACAACATGCATAATATTTAATTAATTATGAAATGACCAAAATACCCTTTCGTAGAAAATGTGGTAGTGACAGCAAGTACCACAAGAAAGCACGAGTAAAGGAATAAAATCCAAAGTAAACAAATATATAATTTGTGTCTTAGCTAGGTATGGTCCCATTGACAATATGGCACCTCTACACTAAACAAGAACAAGAGGTATCATACTATGCCAAGATAGTACATCCATGACTATGGTCAAACAATAGGCACCTATGTCATAGCTTTGGTCCATAGTCTATCGTGGTACAGTAGCACAACCCCATAACCAAATAAGGACAAGGGTTGGACCACCATGACAATCTATGTCCCTAGACTACTAACAGATAGTACATCACAATAAAACATGTTTAAGTAACCAACCAATCAGTCCTACGGCTTGCTATGTGATACATAGCTAGGTTACCCAGTAATATAATATATATGGATCTCTCAGATCATGCAATGCCGAAGCGGGACTGGCCAAGCCATGAATAAATCTTGAGGTTTAAGCTTTAGGGAAGGAGAAACGGAGAGAAGAATTGAAGAAAGAGAAGAAAGAGTAGTAAAAAGGAAAAGAGAGAAAATAAGGGTTTTATAAGAGAGAGGAAAGAGGGGAGCCCTTGGATGGCTGCCACCTCAGCAATCCATGGCTCATGGATTGATCTCATCTGTTAAATAAAATAATAAAATAATAATAGATAACATAATACCCCCAATCAGCGGATTGGGCATCGGGCTCAGACGATATCGGCGGTATATTGCGGTATACCTGTGGTATAATGGTCTAATACTAAAATCTCTATTTTAGAAATTTTGGGTACTCCAATCTTAGTACGGATACTAGCACGGGTTTATGGCAATGCCATTAAGTATTCTATAAGTCCAAGGTAGTCTCATGCATTATTATCTTGTTATAAAACCAATAATTTAAATACAGTAACATAAGTCAGTTAAACAATTTACCTCCCCAAAACCCCAACGGCTATTTTACATATGCATTAACTTGTACGGTAATATAGACCAACATTCCATCTTTGTAGCAGTGAGCCACCCCTACACCAAACAAGGACAAAGGGTATCACACTACGTCGGAACGGGGTTATACTCCAGACTACGGTCATGTGGCAAAGTATACAGTCGATCGATCTAACAAATCGACCTGCACGGCACCAAACTACCACAATAAATCCAATCATAAGATATTCATCAAGATACACAGTACTACTATTGGATACGAGTACGAGCAACGAGTACAAGTTACCGTATCGATATAGGATACATAAATGTAATACAGGATACACGATATAATCGCATGTATAACTACGTGTATCAAGAACATGGAGTGACACCTATCGACGATAAATAAATATTTCCCTTCATTCTCAAAGGATTACCATCGGATAATGTTTCCTTTGCAACCATGATATATGTTTGTACTGATACTAATTTGATGAATTCCAAAATCTCATTATCAGTGAGGAGATTACTATTAATAAGAGCACTACTACTCTGTTGTAATCGAAAACTCATACTAGGTTCTTGCTGTGCAAACCTCATCTGACAAGTTTTTGAAGTCTTTTTCTCAGCCCTATAATCCTAACTACGAAGGAAAGTCTAAGCGTTATAATAGTATATACATCCATAACCGAGGTTTATCCTCGAAGTTCAGGTCATCTTCATCCTCTTTACCTGGTCATACCTCTCAATCTACTACAGCTCCATCTTCCAATCGTCATGAGTGTCATGGATATTGCACTCGTAACTACTACAATAAGATAAACTTCACTTTACACCTGCCCCAAAAGCTTGCAACCATGGCTGCACATATCAATGCCCCAAGTGATAGATATTTGCCACAGGTACAACTGCGCATATCAAAAATGATTTTTCTAATCTCTCTTATAAGATGATTCACGTCCAGCGTACTCGTACTACTTAAAATACGTATGTAGGAGGGATGGTCATGTGTCCACGACATGGGTTCTACATAATCAGTATAGTTAATTAGGTAACTTAAATACCTAGATCATTGGGAAAAAAAGGATCAAGAGTTCGTGCATCTTGCTGGCTAGCCACTGAATATTGGGGTAGGATAATTCACCTAGCTAGAGTACAGTATTTAGCATTATTATGTCGACCTAGTATTTACTCTATATGAGTATTGGAACTATTATTATTATTTTATCCAAGTGACCTCCCGAGGGGCGGCTTCATGGATTATTCCAAATTTCTAGTTATATGGTTCAGCCAACCTTGCTTTGGCCTCTCACAAAATTAGGATCCCTTTATTGTATCTCTGGGTTAACCTATATACTAATACGGCAAGTCATAGAAATTGATTTGTCCACTCTATTAAACCATTGTGCTTATGATATCTATCACTTGCTAGTAGCCCTAGGGTTACAGACTCTCTCGGTGTAGTGTTCAACTCTTGTCCTTGTTTGGTGTATGGTTGAATTACTGTCCGACGATAGGCTATAGACCTAAGCTACGACCAGGTTCCTAAGTACTACTATTGATTATATTTTGTTTCATCGACTCGTGCTTTGTTGTGATACTTACTTTAGAGGATTGGCCCCTCTGGTTTTTTTGTTTTTTTTGCCAGATCTAGTAGTAGAATCAGAGGAACTACAGTCGTATCAGTCCGATGGTGCTTATACGGGGGATGATCGTCGAGGCTTGAGTAGGTTTCTCCTCCACCACTCATTACTTTATTTTGATTCTTTTGAGGCATTTAGTCGTCAGGCACCTGTTTCGCGTGTATATCTATAGAGATGGTACATACCACATGATTTTATTTATATTCAGACTAAAGATGGCGATATTATCACACACACACACACACACACACACACACACACACACACACACATATATATATATATATATATATATATATATATATATATATATATATATATATATATATATATATATATATATATATATATATAATGCTAGATTTCTATTTTGTATAGCTAACTTCATAATTATTTTGATAGAGCGTCAGACACGCCTTAATGCTTTATCTTATATGTTCTATATTCATGTTCTTTGTTAGACTGATTTAGACATAATATATCTTGTGAGGCCATATGTGACTTGTACTGTAGTATATACCCCCATGTCTAGTTATATTCGTGACCATATTATGGAATACTGACGTATACTGTAGTGCATACCTGGTCGTGTTATACCCCCGTTCTGCGTATTTCGGTACTGGAGTGTGATACCAATGCACTATGTGGAGCGGTAAATTACAAAGGATGCCCAATCTAGAAGGATTTTGGGCTGACTTGGGATCCAAGATAAGTCAAGTTTCCTAAATCTATTAGGAGTTTGCTTGACTTCGTATAAATAGAACTTCTAAGAAGAGGTTTATAATTTTTACCTAGAGTTATGCGGCTCTCAGTATTCTTCACCTTCAAAAAATAAAACAAGTTTTGAAGTAGCATCATCTCTCCGTAAGGGTTCAAGATCGTCATAGTTTATCGATGGGACAACTATTACCGGGTAAGAAATTCCTTTTAAGAGGTTGAAATTTTTTAGCGTCTTCTTTATTGTATTTGCTTTCTATTATGAAGTTGTGAAGTGTAAATGGCTTAATTATTGGAATAAAGAAGTTAAGAAAGTCATTGTAATATGCAACCTTGTTAATAAAAGATTTATACATGTTCAGGTGGCCCGAGCCATCAAAAATCGTATGTGTTTGATCTTTTATTGACTTAGTAGTGGGTTGTTGTTCATGTCTTTTATTATGTATGATCGAAGCTTCTCCAAAAACGTTTTCCCTAATAGTCACAAAGGGAGGGACGGAGGTGGAGTGGAGGGAGGAATAAGACGTAAAACTTCAAATGAATAATTTTTTATTTTATTAGTATCATATAGTATTCTTATGAAATTTTTTGACTTATCTTCTATTTTTTTTATCATATTTAAGGATGTACTCTATAGTTTTTCTATAATGTACAAGTTTTTTTTATTTTTGACAGAATTCATCCATAAATAACGGTCAATCCATTTGACCCAAACATTTTGACAAAATATCCATGTCTTCTTCCTCTTTCCTCTCACCCCCTTCCTACCCCCTCCCTACCGCGGGCAGTCAGTTGCCGCCACCGCTCGCCAATGCTCCCTCCTACCCGCTCGCCACTGCCCACCCCGCTGTCCCCCTCCCCACCGTCCCCCTGGCCGCATCTCAACACAGACCGTCCGAAGCTGCTGCTGGTGCTGGGAAGGGATGACGATCGCGGGGAGATGGGGGCGAGCGTGGGGAGGTGGGAGCGGTGGCGGGGAGGAGGGTCGAGCGCGGGGAGGTGGCGGCGGTGACGGGAGAGAGGAGAGGGGGGAGGGATGAATGGTAAGAGGAAGAAGACAATGGAAAAGGACATTTTGGTTAGATTTTTTGGATCAAAGTAGTTGACCGTTAGTCTTAGACGGATTCCGTCAAAAATGAAAAGACTTGTACAATATGAAAAAACTGTGGAATGTACCCTTATATATGATAAAAAAAAAAGTAGAGGATAAGTCAAAATTTGTCTATTCTTATTCTCCAAAAGAAACTTATAACTTAATGGTTCAATATCTGGTGGATATATTTTTAAGGCTACTGTTTGTGATTGTTGCCGCTTTTCAAAAAGTGATAGCACGCTAGTACTTGCTTTAATAACATGTTCCAAATTTGAACTTTTCATAAAAAAATTGAAAAACAGTTATTATCGGATAGATTTTTGGGTTGCTTTTCAAAACAATAAGCAGAAGCAGTCCCAAACCCAGCCTAAGCTCGGTAGCAAGACTTAGGGCACTTACCTATAAATATGATAAAGATTTGTTACTTACGAAGAAAAAACCTCCACAACAGATAGAGCTGAATCATGTATCTTAAAAAAAAAAAAATTCTAAAGTGGGTTGGGTCAATACGAAAATAATATAAAATGACCCAACAACATAAAATAATACTTTGGTGAGAAATGTCAAAACAATATATGGTAAAAAATAGTGTAAAATCCAAAATTTGGTGCTTCATATTGAACTTTATTATTCTACAAAATAAATTTGTAACGTAAAAATTCTCAGGACCAGACTATAGCTTCTGTGGTTAGAACGGAACCGTCGTGAGACTTCAATTGAATCTTACCATTCTAACTAAACGAGCTTCTATATTCTAAATCTATAGTGTAAAAATTGGGACGAACCTTAAAGCATCAACGGTGAGAGAGGTTTCAAGTGCTATATTTTAACTTTAGTCTAATTTTGTATCACTTGAAGGCTGCAGTGAAAACTTGTGGATACTTAAACTTAAAAATTGTTAGAAAGCTACTAGATACTCCAAAGTTTGAGCATGTCCTAACTCCTCTATATTAATTGCTAGGCCCACAAAAAGTAGCCAAACAAGAATGAAAAATAAAGAAAAAAAAGATAGAAAAAAAAAATCTTACCAAATAAAAAAAAATTTTAATTTGAAAATTTAATTTAAAATATATTGTGTGTCAATATTATGGAAATATTCCAAAACTAGTAATTTAAGTATGTGTTTATACGGTCAACACTGCTGTTGGTGCTCTAACCGATGGTGGGGGATGGCCTCCAAATGCTACAAGCAACATTGAGACTGGTTTGAAGGCGGGCCTACAGTATCTGCACCGTTCTATTTTATTCAACAGGAGTTATCTTATTTTGTAGCGAGTGAGAGAGAAGAGGTAGCAGAGAGAATATGGCAGCTCTCTCCCTCAACCGCTGCTTCCTCCACAAAAATCCAACCACTTGCTTGCAGAAGCGCGAGAAGCGCAGCAGCAGCAGCAGCAGCTTCCTCCCCGCAACCCCGCGGCCGCACCGGAGGAGGCCTTCCGTCCGCGCTTCGGCCGGATCGAGGGCGGACGACTCGCTGCCGTCCGAGATGTCGCTCGAGAGCGCCCTGAAGCTGCTCGGGGTCCCCCACGGCGCCTCCTTCGACGAAGTCGTCCGCGCCAAGAACAGAATCATCGCCTCCTGCGACGGCGACCAGCAGGCCATCGCTCAGGTCCTCCTATTGTCATCTAATCTAGTTTATTTATTCTTTTCTCTCACTAATTCAATGACATCTATTTTATATTTGGCACCATAACAAGTACTACTGCGCTTGTCAGAATTGGACAAGAGATTGCTTGGGCTTATTAATAAGTACACTGAGGATAGGCCAATTTCTAGATTCTAGATTCCGAATGTAGGAGCTCATTTTGTAGAATAGTAAGGCTCAATTGGAGTTCCATTATGGTCCCAAACCATCCATAGGAGCTATAGCTTGGGCCTCATAATTTCTACATTCATAATATAGTAACTTATTTTGTAGAATAGTAAGGCTCAATTTGGAGCCCCAATTTCTAGATTTTAGATTTTACGTTATTTTTTCACCACATTAATTTTTGACCACACAACCTTTGGTGCCAAAGATCATTTTATCATTTTTCCATACAAACCCAACTCATTCTAGATTTACTTCTCTTTTTTTTTATAACTTTGGGCCAGGGCGGATCCAGAAAATGAAATTGGAGTGGGCTACCATGGATTAGGGTAGGCTAGAGATGGACTAACCCATATAAAAAAATCAAAAAAAAAAAAAAATTGGAAAAAAAAGAGTAAATTTTTTTTTTTTTTGTGGGCTGGAGCCCACCCCGGCTCTATACTAGATCCGCCCCTGATTTGGGCCTCAAGAAGCATTCTTGAGCTCCATCTACTAATGATGCTATAAGAGCATCAATAGTAAGGCTCATCCCAATTTCTAGATTCTAGATTCAGAATATAAGAGCTCATTTTGTAGAATGGTAAGGCTCAATTGGGATTCCATGATGGTCACAACCCACCCACAGGAGCTATATAGCTTGGGCCTCATAATTTTTACATTCAGAATGTAGGAAGTCATTTTATTGAATAGTAATGCTCAATTTGGAGCCCCAATTTCTAGATTCTAGATTTCACATTATTTTTTTATCACATTAATTTTTGACCATACACCTTTGGGACCAAAGGTCATTTTATCATTTTGTAATATTCCCATACAGACCCAACCCATTATAGATCTACTTTTTTGTTATAAATTTGGGTCTCAAGATGCATTTTTGAGGCTCCATCTACTAATGATGCTCTAAGAGCATCATTAGTAAGACTCATCCCAATTTCTAGTTCTAGCCACGGGAGCATCATTAGTAAGACTCATCCTAATTTCTAGTCCCAGCCACAGAGCTATATTTGGGCCCGAGAATTTCTACATTTAGAACGTATGATCTCATTTTGTAGAATAGTAAGACTCAATTTGGAGTCCTAATTTCTAGATTCAAGATTTCACATTATTTTTTACTACTTTATTTTTGACCTTTGCTGCCATCAAAGGTCATTTTATGAAGGTCGTTGTATGTTGTTGGATCATTTTCTACTATTTCCATACAGACCCAACCCATTATATATATATATATATATATATATATATATATATATATATATATAAGTTTGGGCCTCAAGATGCATTATTCAACTCCATCTGTTGTGGATACTCTAACTAGTAAAACCTATTTCAGATTTCTTTTCAAAATTTTAGTGTAACTAATGAACATTTTAAAAAGGGGGTAGAGGGTAAGTGGGTAGAGCTAACCTACCGTGTAACTCTTCCTATATATAGCCTTGAGCCTAATGGAATGAATCCAATATCATTCAAATATTATTTTTCATGAGAAGTAGGCTCAACAATGATTGACTTAATTCATTTAGGAAAAATAGACTACAATATATGGGAGAGGTGTAGGCCCCCCTTCCTAGACATATCCCGATACGGGACTAAGATAGGAAAAATACTAACACTTGTAAAAGAAATATGTACAAGAGTCCCCTCACTCCCCTGCAAGCTGAAGCGTAGAAGTCAAGAGTGCCCAACTTGGAGAGAAAGTGGTCATAGAGTGGTCTGTGCAAGGCCTTTGTGAGACTGTCGGCTAACTAAGAAGTAACATGAATGTGATAAAGCTGAATCTCAAGAATCTTGATCTTATCCCGATTGAAGTGACAATCAACCTTAATATGTTTGATGCGCTCATGGAAGACCGGATTCTCAACAATGTGAATCACGACATTATTGTCACACTAGAGAAGTTGGAGTGGAGAGGTGTCACAACATATTTTTCATCATGACGGTGTTACTATAGTAATCACTAACGGTACTACCAAAATTTGTTCGTATTGCATGTGTTAATACTCACTACTTAATAAGTTATACATTGTCTAAAAGTCATAATGTAGTATAGAACATCCTTTGAAACTCACTGATTGTTAACTGTCAAGTTCTTATTGATGCAATGAGCTTTATTCATGATAATACAATCATGTAACACTAATGTTATATTTTTTTAGTTCTTAGTTATTTTCTTTATGATGGACTCATGAATTAATGCTCGATGATACTCCTTATTGTTGGTCAATGTGTTCAATTTGTCCATGTATGCTTTTAATTTCCAATCGGATTTCCTATGTGATTATGCATCTTACGTTAGATGTTAGATGATAGATGATGCAGTAATCAAGCAGATACATGACACATATTTCGATCCAAAAAACTGCAAGTACCGAAAATCAACTCTGCAATGAAAATGGAGTTTCATAGTTTTGTAATCTCCATCGATCGTGCTATATGGCTTGCTTTGAAATTAGGGAACCAATATAAAAGAATTGTCAAATGACCCATCTTTTCACTAGAAACCAAAGCATGACCCCACATATACAACTTCATAGCATGGGCAACTTAGATTTATCGTCTTTGTTGTCATAAAAGCATGCAATTTTTGCATTTTTTTCATATATAGAATGGTCTTAATTTAGTAACATGCCGTTGTGAGTGTCATAGCCCAATTTCTGGAAAAAAGCTTTCATTCTTACAAGTATATAGTTTTGACATCAGTACTTAAGGATAGAGGGTTGGTAGTTTAGTGGTCGGGGTGTGAGAGAGCACCTATTGGTTATATCTTATGATTCTTCAATGTCACCATCACCTAAGTCTTTTTTCGTTGGTTGTGGAGCACAACTCTAAATTCGGAGGGCTGTTTGAGTAGGTTGTCCGATTCTTTCTGCCTCCTCTGAACCTAAAATTGAACTTTTAGTTGGTACAAATTATTGTCCCGGGAATTGTTGGGCCAGTTTGCAATATAACTTAGCTCAGTTGGCAATCAGTGAAACCTTCCCCATTTTTTATGCAGTTTGAGCTCATGATATCAAGGAATAACCCTCTACAGCCTTGCCGGTTGGTTGTGGAGGAAGGATTAGTGATTGAATTTGTTTGTGTAGTAGAAAATGATATTTTCTTCTAAGGCACAATAACAACGAAACATACTAATTGAAGCATTTTATGTTAAATTTAATTTCTGTAATACAACATACGTTATAACTTTTATTTTTCATTCACTTTTACGTAAATAAAATTAACTTACGTTATATCATGCATGATTTGTATTTCCTATTTACTGGACATCTTCTATGTACTTTTTTCACATCTAAATGCCCTAGTATTTAACGGAATGATGTGTTCATGTTCGAGTGTGTTTTCGCGATTGCAACAAAAGCATCCAAATGAAGCTAGGTTCAATGGAGTTTTAACAAACCCAATGATACCAAATGAAAATATAAAGCTTGGCTGACAAAGATGAGGAACTTGAAACCTTGTGAAACCTATTTCTGTTGGCATCAATAGAAATATTTGTTTTTGAGTTCCAGTGGGATCCCTAGCGTGCTTGGATTTGAATATCACTGAAACCATGAAAGAGACGTGGAACACGTTACGTGCTTCTGCAATAAAAAATGTCTCATGAGTTTTTGATCCGTTTCACTCCAAAAAGAGTGAAACTCATCTTTACAGAAAAATTAGGTGTGAAGGGGGTGGCCCACCATTTCCAAGACCTTGCCAAACAGCCAAGACTGCGTGAAACCTTGTTGGAATTCATGAGTTTGTCAAGTTTTATGATGCCAAAACACCCTAAGAACAGTTTTAGTTTTTTTTTTTACTAATTTTAAACTTTGTAAATATAATCAAATGTTTTTTTCAAAAAATGAATATCATTAAAAATCTCTCTTTGATTTTGCAATTTTATCTCTCTTAGATCGTTTTGGTTTGGTTTCAGGTAGAGGCTGCATACGATATGTTGCTTATGCAGAGCTTCACTCAACGTATGGCTGGCAAAGTCGTCAATAGTAGTATCCGGTATGCTGATGTTAAACCTGTTAAAACTTCAGGAACAGGTGCTTTACCACAATGGGTGCAGTCAGCAGCGAAGAGTCCTGTTTCAGTTGAATCTCCCTCTATTCAGGAGTTGGGCATAAAGGCAGGAGTTTATGGAGCCTTGGCGGTTTTTACGTATGCTAGTGGAGCCTCTACATCCTCAACAGGGACATACACTGGAGCTGATGTTCCGGGAATAATACTAGCTACTAGTTTTGGAGCTTCACTCTACTTCTTGACTAAGAAGGGAACTGGTGTAGGTAAGTAGCTAGTACATTCCTTCCCTGTCTGTTTTTTTATAATAGAGGAGTCCACTATATCCGGGAAACACAAGAAGCATATGCATTTCATGCTTATAAAATTATATACTAAGTTCTATCAAAAGTAGTATGTATCTCCATCCCAATTAGCAAAGTGGTGGAGTTAATTCTGCTTACTTGATTAGGAAGTGAAATTATAGCTGTCTCACATCTTAGTGAATACTTAAGTGATGTATGTTGGGTTTGGAAACTTAATCCGTGTGCTATTAGTGTCAAAGCATAAACCAGAAGGCAGAAATCTGTTCAGGTCTCACCTTATGATCGATAGTTTTATGATTGGACAAACGCCATCTTATCATACCATGATGTACTAATCAATTATGGATGGACTTGTTATGTTTCAATTCCATCTTTTTTTACGCACTGGTAACTGCTATATCAATGTACAGACAAACAAAACTGTTTCATGCATATCTGACAGAGTTGAAACAGGTTCTCGTAACCTAAGATAATGGTGCCTTGTTTAGAGCCATTTCTTTCGGAATGTGCAAAATGAATTATATTTCTCTTCTATTTGAACATTATCCAGTTATTTTCAACAATAATTTTGATTTAATGCACTCCGGTATCAAGAAAGCATAAGAGTGAATTTAAGATGAAGCTTGTGTATGAGTAAACCAATATGTTTTCTTATTTCATCAGCAGTCTTTCCTCCTGTTTCCTTTAAAATTCTAGTTCATGTTTCTTTTAGATCATCTCGCCCCTAAGACAAATTGTAATGGAAACTGTTAGTTGTGCTTGAGCAAAAGCTCAACTTTCCTTTTTTCCTTTAGTCCCACATCGGTTGGGCCAACCCCTCCTTGTATGTATATATTACTTCTTCTTTATTGCCTTCTTAAAGATGTTGTGTGGGGAACCCTTGGGCCACGCGCGTGCCGCCACCGCCCGGCCCGGTTCGGTTCGGTGCGCGTAACGGGTGCGGGTACATGCCCACACCTGCGGGCGCCGAATGCCGATTCAATTTACTCTTCGGGTTCGGACTGGGATCCAAAAAAATTTTTTGCTCCTCTTTATTTTTTGAACCATTTGACTCATACAAATTTTGAACGTTGAGGATCTATGTCCAGGTTCATTGAACCTTGTGACAGCTTCTGTAATAGCTCATTTGACAGCTTTCCTCCACGTTTCTTTCCTTTTGTAATTGCTCCTTAATGGCATGTTTATGAGCCATTTACTTTCATGTCCAGTGGTTGTGTCTGGGACTGCCTATATATTGTAGTCTCCTCCTCTTTTTACAGAAAATTCTCCTACGTGAAACCTCTCTCGGACCACATTCCGTTCTCTATATCCTTACTCTGGGCAGAGCTAAGTTCGGTCTCTCTCTCCGAGTTGTGTGCAACGAAGAGAACCCGGTAGTCAGGGGGGTTTTACCACTAGGAGCTTCCGAGAAACGTCTGCACATAGACTTCGGATCAACTCTTAGGGTAGTGCTTCGTGCACGACTTCCCCGAAGGCCGGTAACAATTCTTTAGTTTCTTTGTTCTCTTATCAATCTCTGGAAAATAATATATATATATATATATATATATATATATTATAAATATTAAAAACAATCTAAGAGTTGATCAAGTTTTTTTTTTTTATGTTAACGAAAATAATTTTCTTCTTATTGTGAAATTTTTAGTTTCTCACTTGCTATCAAGTATACAGACTACCTATACATATTTTTTTTACCCAAAAAAAAATATGGTAACATAAGCAATTTCCATCGAATACAATTATATACTTGAAAGCACTGTTCATTTCTATTAGGACAATTTTTGGTACTGTTCATTGTTTGACTAATTAGAAGAAAATTAATATTGTTGAACTTAAATTTTGTGGGTACTATTTATTGTTTAATTTTTGATCAACTTATATTGATTAAGAATAATATTGTTAACAAACGATTAACTTATTAATAGTATTTGTTACATACAAAATTGTGTATTGTCCAATTTTGCTACATACCATTTTGCTTGTATACCAATTTTGTTATAATGCTGCCATTCTAATTTGTTACATAACAATTTGGCATAATTATCAATTTCCTTATTAGCAATATTTGTTACATACCAATTTGTATTATCCAATTTTGCTACATACCAATTTGGTAATTCAATCAGTATAGTATTTTTTTTTATTCAATCAGTAAATTAGTATATTGTTAATTTCAATACCTTTAAAGAAATCAGGTCAAATAAATAGTCTAGTGAAATTGCAAATCCCTTTTTGAATCTAAAGTTTTAAAAGTAAAGATTATGTTGGGTACAAGCCGAAAGGGTCCTTCTGTCAACCGGGTGTAAATAGCCCTAAACGACACGATATTTAAGTGTCTTCGGACCATCGCTAGCTGGGAACCGGCCCCTACAGCTAACCCAAATTAATCTACACTTGATAGACTAATTTTTTTAAGATTGATTAGCAAAATCTCTTGAACTATTATTCTAAATTATTGGACATTGTTATTGAGTAATTACATATCTTTCAGTTTCAAATTTTTCTCATTAGCAATCATGACTGGCAAGGATGAGACTTTCGCTGCTAAACATACAAAGTTCAACGGGACCTTCTTTAAGAGATGGCAAAGTCAAATAAAATTTTGGCTCACTACCTTAGGATTGATCTCAGCTATTGATGGTTCCACACCAATCACAAATGACTCTGATGACACTGAGTCTGACATAGGTGTTTCCAAGTCCTCTGGCCCCACTAGACCCAAGACCCCTAAGAAAATAGACTACCATTGCTTCCATAGAATTCTAAGCGCTTTGTCTGAATCACTATATGTCATATTCTTTGAATACAAAAGTGCTAAAGAACTATGGAATACCCTGGAAGATGAATATAGCTATGATGATGCTGGAATTGAAAGATTCAATTCATCTTCATTCAACAGATACTTTATGGTAGATAACAAACCTATAATGGCCAAATACATGAATTTCAAGAATACCTTAGGCATATTCAAGCCAAAGGCACTTTATTCTCTACTGAATATAAAATAGCCTGCTTAATAGACAAGCTTCCTCCTTCTTGGTCTGATGTCAAGAAAGACCTTATTCATACTCAAGGTGACCTTACCTTTGCTCAAGTCCTAAAGAAAATTAGAACAGAAGAACAAATTAGGCTAAGGTCTAACCTTAAGTCTGAGTCTAAAGCTAAGGTAAACCTAGTAGAATCCTAAGGCAAACCCAAGCCTCATCATCACCACAAACCCAAAAGGAACCTCTTCAAGAAGAAGTAGTACCCCCAGCCTCACCACCAAAACCATCATCACCATAAACCAAGAAACTTCGGTCAAACTCAGGATCAGAAGATATTTTGTTGTGTGTGTGGTAAAATAAGCCATATAGCCACCAACTGTTTCCATAGGAAGAAGGAAGCTGTTCAGACTTCTTACAAAGGAAAACGTCCAGCCAAATCAGAAGCAAACATGATTCTCAACGGCTCTTCTAGTTCCTTCAGGTCTGTAAGTTATCAACCCTTAGTCAACATTTCTTACCATTCTGACGATTGGTGGTTGGATTCTGGAGCTAATGTTCATGTTTTCTTTGATCGCTCATGTTTTTCAAACTATCAGAAATCAGGCGGAGGAGGTGTAACTCTAGGAGATGGCTCAGCGGCACAGATTATAGGTAGATGAAGAATAGATCTAAAGATGACATCAGGAAAAACTGACTCTTCATGATGTGTTATATGTGCCGTCTATCAGAAAATTTTTAGTTAGTGGGTCTCTTCTTGTAGCTTCAGGGTACAAGATTGTTATGGAAGCAAATAAAGTAGTATTTTCTAAGAATGACTCTTTTATTGGAAAATGATTTGTAAAAGATGATCTTTTTATTTTGAGTACCATGAATAAAATTTTAGATCCTTCCTTTGTTGTTTCCAATGTAGAATCTTCAAATGTGTGGCACAGTAGATTAGGTCATGTGAATCTAGGTTCCCTAAGAAGGATGATAAACTTATATCTTATTCCTAAGACTCCAATAGATGATAAACACAAGTGTGAGATCTGTGTTCAAGCTAAACAAACTAGGCAACCTTCCAAATCTGAAGAAAGAAACTCTGACCTTCTAGAGCTAGTTCATAGTGATGTGTGTGACTCAAATAGGGTTTTGACCCGAGGCAGTAGAAAATACTTTGTTACCTTTATAAATGATCATTCAAAGTATTGTTATACATATCTTCTTAAAACCAAAGATGAAGTTCTAGACATATTTAAGGTCTATAAATCTGAAGCTGAGAACCAGTTAGAGAGAGATTAAGATTCTTAGATCAGATCGTGGTGGAGAGTATACATCAAATGATATGACCAATTTCTGTAAAGAACACGGAATAATTCATGAGGTAACTGCTCCATATTCACCACAGTCCAACGGAGTTGCTGAAAGGAAGAATCGCACTCTGTTAGACATGGTGAATGCCATGCTCCTCAGCTCAGGTGCTCCCGATAATTTGTGGGGAGAAGCATTATTATCGGCCTGTTACATCCTTAATAGGATTCCTAGTAAGTCTAATGATAAGACTCCCTATGAATTATGGAAAGGTAGAGCTCCTAGGATCCATTATCTCAAAGTTTGAGGATGTCTGGATAAAGTAGGAATTCCTGAACCTAAAAAGAGGAAGATTGGACCTAAGACTGTAGATGCTGTATTCATAGGATATGCCCCAGATAACAATGCCAATAGATTTCTTGTTACTCACTCAGAAGTAAATGAAATATCTAACAATACTATTATAGAAGCAAGAGATGCAGTTTACTTTGAGAATATATATCCTTTCAAAGATAGGATTTCTTCCTCTCTTGCTCCGTCCACTAGCTCTCATGTTCGAATATCTAGTTTACAATCCGAACAAAATATAGAACCTAGAAGGAGTAAAAGAGAAAGAATTGAAAAGAACTTAGGAGAAGGTTTCTTCATTTTTTTGATAGAGGGTGATCCCTCAACTTATGAAGAACTAATATCTTCTCTTGATACCCCTTTCTGGAAAGAAGCCATTAACAGTGAGTATAACTCCATCATGGAGAACAACACTTGGTTTCTAGCAGACCTACCTTTAGGTAGTAAACCCATAGGTTGTAATTGGATATTCAAAAAGAAACTTTGAGCCGATGGTACCATAGAGAAATACAAGGCTAGATTAGTAGCCAAAGATTTTACCCAGAAAAATGGACTAGATTATTTTGATACATACTCTCCTGTAGCTAGGATCACCTCTATTAGAACCCTTCTAGTCGTAGCATCCATTCATAATATGTTAATCCATCAAATGAATGTAAAGACAACATTTTTAAATGAGATGTAGAGGAAGAAATCTACATGGAGCAACCTGAATGTTTCATTACTAAAGGCCAAGAAAAGAAAGTTTGCAGATTAGTTAAATCTCTTTATGGCTTAAAGCAAGCTCCCAAGCAATGGCACAACAAATTTGACATAGTCATTTCAGAATATGGTTTCGTGCCAAATGAGTATGACAAATGTATATACTCCAAAATTTTAGATGAAAGTTGTGTCATCTTATGTTTGTATGTAGATGACATCCTTATTTTTGGATCATCACTAGAATTGATAACTAATACCAAAGACTATTTTTCCAGCCAGTTTGATATGAAAGATCTAGGTAAAGCAAACTTGATTCTAGGCATGCAATTGTCCAAATACAAGGAGGGCTATACTCTGTCCTTAGCACACTCTATCGAGAAATGCTAAAAAAATTTGATTATTTTGATAAGAAACCTGCCCTTACTCCTTATGACAGTAGTGTTGTTCTCAAGAAGAATGAGGGTTCTCCTATGGAGCAACACAGATATTCTCAGCTGATAGGTTCTCTCATGTATATATCAAACAAGACCAAACCTAATATTGTATTTGCTATTGGGAGACTAAGTAGATATACTAGTAACCCAATCCGTTACATTGGACAGCATTAGAAAGAGTATTTAGATATCTTAGGGGTACTCTAAATTATATGCTGCACTATACTAGACACCCTGATATCATAGAAGGTTATTCAGATACAAACTGGGTAACTGATTCACATGATATAAAATCCACTACTGGATATGTTTTCATTCTAGGAGGAGCTGCAATCTCCTGGGGCTCATGTAAACAAACTATCATAGCTAGGAGTACAATGGACTCCGAAATGATAGCCTTGGACACTACATGCACAGAAGTCGAATGGCTAAGAAACCTTATTATGCATATACCTATTTTTATTTGTCCTGTTCCTGCAATTTCTATAAACAGTGATAATAAATCTGTTATGGAACTACTAAAGCATGATTCTGTGAATGCTAAGATGAACAGGCACATGCAGTTGCGCTTCAAGTCTATAAAGAGCCTATTAGGCAAATATGTAGTTCTTGACTATATAAAGTCAGAAAAGAACCTTGCAGACCACTTGACGAAGGGTCTGTTTAGGACTTTGATCCTAGAATCATCGAGAGGGATGGTGTTAAGCCCATAAGTAAAGTCACCAGCAGTGGCAACCCAACCGAGTCTGACTGGAGATCCCAAGAAGCCGGTTCAATGGGTAGGAACAAGCTGGACTTAGGTGACTTTTATGGAACACTGACCCGAGATTAAAATCTTATTCTATAATGCCCAAGTGGTTGTACATGCGTACAATGATTCTCCATCCCTATGGTGACAGTGTTCTTGAGTGATATGTTTGGATGAGTTTTTAAAACTCTTAATAGGTCCAAGCTGATATGCGGGGTTGAAACATATCACCAACCCTTAAGGACTTACCTATATGAGAGGTCGTGAAGGCCGCGACTATAGGACAGGGCGATCCCAGACAACTCTCATGAATTTGGGATTAGTGCGCATGACCAACCAAAAGCGCCACCCGTTAGACCCAGAACCTCTAGCGTACTATGTGTGCTATTTTTCTGAATCTGGTAAAAGAAGTCTGATTCAAGGCATAGTCCATTAAGTACTTCTTCAGACAAAGACAATAGTCACTAAGTGGGATTCAAGGTTGTAGTCCATCTCATCTATGCATAGTATATACCTGCCAAGAAATTCTTCCTATTAATTTCTTTGTCACTTCTATTTCGGAACTTGACCTTTTGGGGGGGGATTGTTAGCTGTGCTTGAGCAAAAGCTCAACTTCCCTTTTTTCTTTGGTCCCACATCGGTTGGGCCAACCCTTCCTTGTATGTATATATTAGTTCTTCTTCATTGCCTTCTTAAAGATGTTGTGTGGGGAACCCCTTGGGCCACACGGGCGCGCCGCCGCCGCCGCCGTCCGTCCCGTCCCGGCTCGGTTCAGTTCGGTTCAGCGCGCGTAACGCGTGCGGGTACGTGCCCACACCTGCGGGCGCCGAATGCCGATCCAATTTACTCTTCGGGTTCGGGCTGGGATCCAAAAATATTTTTGCTTCTCTTTATTTTTTGAACCATTTGACTCATTCAAATTTTGAACGTTGAGACTCTATGTCCAGGTTCATTGAACCTTGTGACAGCTTCTGTAATAGTTCATTTGACAGCTTTTCTCCACGTTTCTTTCCCTTTGTAATTGCTCCTTAATGGCCTGTTTATGAGTCATTTACTGTCTTGTCCAGTGGCTGTGTCTTGGGACTGCCTATATATTGTAGTCTCCTTCTCCTTTTTTTATCAGAAAATCCTCCTACGTGAAACCTCTCTCTCATTCCTCTCTCGGATCACATTCCGTTCTCTATATCCTTACTCTGGGCAGAGCTAAGTTCGGTCTCTCTCCGAGTTGTGTGCAACGAAGAGAACCGGGTAGTCAGGGGGTTTTACCACTAGGAGCTTCCGAGAAACGTCTGCTCATAGACCTCAGATCAACTCTTAGGGCAGTGCTTCGTGCACGACTTCCCCAGAGGCCGGTAACAATTCTTTAGTTTCTTTGTTCTCTTATCAATCTCTGAAAAATAATATATATTTATATATTATAAATATTTTACAACAGAAACTTGATGTGAACTCACATTGACTTTGTAGTTTGTACAGCTCAACCCCCTCTTTCATAAGAAAAACTACGTAAAACTTAGTAAATCATAATCATGAAATTACACAGCATGATGACAGTTTTATACCACATGCAAAGCTCACAACCTATGTTGTACTAATACGGACACGGGAATGGATAAGCAGAGTGGCGGAGATAAAAACTTGCGGAGATAAAAACTTGTTATGGGTGGGGGCAAATTACTCAAGTCATTATGTTACGCAGTAGAAAAAATAGTAATAATAAATAAAAATTGTATTAACAAAAGAAAAATGATTAGACAATAAGTCTTAATATAATCATTTTAGTGCCTTGGTAATCAGAATATTCAAATATGTACGTACCAAGATCTAGAATAAAGTATGGAAGGAGGAGAATCTTGTAAAAGAGGATTTGACTTTTAACCTGTCAGAATAAACAATGATATAGATTTTAGTCTATAGCCTATAACCAACTAAGTAAAAATTGGGTAGTAGAGTCAAAAGAAAATTTTAGTGAGGTCAATACTGGAAAATATCTATAACTTTTTTTTTTTAAAGTGGGGGAGAAAGTGTGTGCATTGCCCCTACTCTGACATGGTCATCTCCGCCCCCGGATAAGGACAAACGGATATGGATACAGACAATTTTGGACAAGTTCGAATACGGACACAGATATGGCCATATGGGTGTGGACACAGTACCAATACGGATACTATTTTCCTATGTCCGCAACATAGCTCACAACACATTTACAAATTACAAGTACAACCTTATGGAGTCATAATTTAGTGCCAAAAAGACGGAGGGGAAAGTCAGGATAAAAAATAGGTGATTATGTCAAACAGAATTGTAGCACAACTTTCATGATATTTCTGTATTAAGGGTTTTCTCCTTAAAAATGTAGAAATCTGTCATTGTGTTTTTGTGTATTTTGAGTAGGGTAGTACTGCAAACAATCTTCCATCCTCAAAGATTAGTGTTTCCTACAAGCAGGATTTATTTAGTCCAGTGTAAGTTAAGTTGAAACTTTTTTGGATTAGTAAATCCTCCTTTGTCATCTCCCAGCCCATGAGCCTGCCAGGACATGTGTCATGCATCACCACTCTGCTATCCACTTGAGGAAATGGTTAACCAGATATACACGAGGCTCAAGCATACTTATACAAATCCTAACCTCCTATTCGTTGTGGAACTATTTGGGATTTCACAACTCCCCTTTCAAAGAAGCAACTCTTCGTCGCAGCCCATGAAAGTGGCCTAGTCTCTTCATAGTGGAAAACAAATCCACTAGGTTGCTCTGATACCATTTGTCACATCTTGGTCTATGGGCCCACAAGGGAATGACCCTTGCATGGCATGGTTGGCATTGCTTGGCTATTCACTTGCCAAAATGGTGCGCATGAGACTCTAGCACAACTATATAAGTCTTAACAAATTCCCAGTTCATATTCGAAATGGAACTCTTTGGGATTTAATACTACTCTATTTACATTTGTTGCCCTATATCTGGATCTGTTATGATGAGGGAAAAGCTTACATGATTTTTATTTTTATTTATTTATTTTAAACACTAGAAGTTTATTCTTCTGGATTGAGATTTTTAGGGACAATTTTTCTTTGACATGGTATGTAGGTTTTCCTTTGTGGGTTATGTGGAATCAGTTAGGTTAGAAGTATCTCCATCCTCTCGACTCCATCTCTGTTTCCTACCAAGTGCCAAATTTAACTTTTAGTATAACGACTTGCTTACTCTCTCTTTATGGAACACCTTTATTTGGCAATATTGTTTGTTAGATCTAAGTTTGTCCAGGATTGACCTGTCTTTAAACTGGGAGAATTTTGAAATATCACCCTTGAACCAATGGATAGAGACTCTAGAGATAAAGGCTAAGAGTACATGGAGCCTCAATGTCAATATCAAGTGGCATTCTGATTTCCATGCTTTCATGCTAGACATTTCAAACATGAGATGAACATTATGGTGATGAGCCTCCATTGATCTCATCTTTTCCACAAGTCCACCTCCACATATAGTTGTAGGTAGCATCTGAAGTTGTCATTCTAGGTCATCACACAGTTCTGGATTTCAAACAATCAAGAGAGAATATGGCTGGATATCAAGTTGAAGCCAAACCCCTTTCCTAAATGGTTTCTTAGTGTTGATTTGTATTCCTACATGGGCGAGCTGTGACAGAGCCATGGTATGATGAAATTGAAGCTACCTGAAGTTAAATAAGATGGAAAAATGAAAAACGCGGGGTGGTATTGTTGACTGAAAACTTAATTGACCATTCAGTAAGACGAAAACAACTAGCACCAATCTTCTCTTAGATCAGGAAAGAAGTGCTCAAATCTTGAACTAATTGAAGCAAAAACCACCTTTCAGTACAATTATCTTTTTAGGCTAAAGTGCACTTACATACCTTCTCTCAACTATTCATTTTGGCACTTTAATACGTCGTACTATTTTTTTGGGCAAGTTGATACAGTGTACATTTTTTTTTTTTTTACTTTAATACCTTGGACTATCAATGATTTTGCAGTTTGGTATAACCATAGCTGTAAAAAGACCATAATACCTGACCCTAACGAAACCATAAAAGAGTAATTATTTTTTCATATTTTAATTAGAAAATAATTAATTAATCCAATTTTAATTATTTAATTATAATCCCGTCAATCCCAATTCAACCTCGACTAGATTAATCCCTAGCCCATCCCCAATAACCACCACCACCGTTGTTGCCTCCCCTCTCTTGGAATCGCCAGAAACCCTCTCCTAGTTTGTCCTTGGCTGCATCAAAGTGGCCATGTCCTATGCATCAAAGTGGTTTGCATCATTTTCTTCTTATTCACTTCTGAAGGGCCATGTCCTTTGTAACACTAACAACAACATATTCTTCTTTAAAACTTCAATCCGTCTTCGTTTAGGTCTCTCAGTCCTAACAACTACTTTAAGTGTTATCTTATTGTTCTTCCTTACAAGAGCATTTGTTACCCTATGTTGAGCATTTGTTACCCTATGTTGCGTATGTCCATACCTCCTTAAAAATACTCTCTTCTCCTCAGTTGGCGCCACCTCTAACTTCCTATGAATATAATCATTTCTTATCATTTTTTTATGTATTGCCACTTATTAATCTCAGCATTCTAATTTCCTATACTATCTTTTAGGGTGCATATGCTACATGAATTTATTTTATTCCCAAGAAAATTCGGGCTGGGAAACTAATTACCTTGTTTGGTTTGGATTATAAAATTTATTCAATGGAATTTTGAATGTCGGAAAAACAATATTTGTCAAATCATGGGCAACCTATTCCCTCCAAAATATGTGGGTATATTTATTTCCTATGGGAATAAATGCATGATCGTACGTGAGTCGCTCTTGCTCAAGTTCGATCTCGGGTTCGGGTCCAATCGGGTTTGGGTCAGGTTGGATCCATGTTGGGTTCGAGCCTGGTTCGGGTTGGGTCAGGTTCGGATTAGGACGCGTTCATGTTGGATTAGGTCTAGATCGGGTTGAACCCAGATTTATTGTGTATGGTAACGATAAAAATATTTCAGCCAACTTTGTGGATCTAACCTTGAACCTAACGGTAAGCTCCAACTCTGCCATTACTAACCAGCAAATCACATAATAACTGTGTAAATATAAATGGTTTCAAACCCTATTTTTTTTGGGTTTCTTTTATTGTACCCGAATCCTAACAAAACTACGCTATAAGATGTTTTAGATATTTATAATGATAACTATTAAATATATCAAATTATAAATCATATTTTTTTTATATGAATTATCTATTTCTGGAGCTATTTGTATATTCACCAAAATAGGAAAATAACTTTTCCTTGAATCTAGGGTATTTGATTTCCATGAATATAGGATTCTCGGCTATATTACATTACGTATGCCAAACACAACCTTAAATTCAGTCAAAAGTCACCATATACGAAGTTGCATAATATGTATAAGCATTATTTAATGCAGAGTAGTTAATGATGCATAACGGAATAGTTGAAGCAACCTTCACGATGAATTGTAAACAAATGTAATTGTTTTCTTAATTTAGTAGAGAAACTATGCAACTGTGTAGTATTCACAACTTAGCTTTAACACGCTGCATTCTTACCACTTGGGCACAGTGTAAAAATGGAAAGATGGGTAGGGCATAACCTAAAAGCGACATGGTCCATTATGACTCAAATATGGTGATGAAGTCAAGAGAATTTTGGTCCTAAGAACCCATGATATAAGCATATAATATGTAGGATTATGTTAGATATTTGGATAGAGAAACACTGTGGAAACAAAATTTCTTGGAAACTTGCTATGCAGTCGATTCAGATACGTATGTGGCGCAATTAACACCGCCACTTGTGGGATGTATACAGTTTCGAGATGAAGTAAAAAAAACTCTCCGATACAACAGCTATACTAGAGTTTAAACTGGATGTTTTCCTATTTAGTTTTGGAAACTGCTGGAAATTTCATTCTGCAAGTAGAGGTATGGTATTTGGAAACCAAATTGCATCCTGATTGGGAAGAGGAAGCTTCCAAAGACGAATCCTATGGTTAGGATACTGAAATTTCTCGTTCTACTTGGTTTCCCCTTTGTTTTCCTGCTATATTACTGAAACTGGGAGTTTCTTGTTTATCATACTCTTGCTATGGTTATTTACACTGTAATAAAAATCGGCATTTTCGGCCGCCTAGGTGCTAGGCGTCCCTAGACCGAACCGAAAATTTCCTATCCGGTAGTGTAATACAGTTGTGCGGCTTGTTCAGCCATGTTCGACGTCTAGGTGCCATGTGCAGCTTGTGCGGCTGTTCGGATTTTAAGATTGGTTGATGCTTTTTTTTATGCTTAGTTGTATTGTGGATGTATTGTTTGAATTTTTTTTGTTTGGATTTAGATTTAGAACATTTAAATTTCAAATTTGTATTATGGATATGGTGATTTTTTTATTAAGTGTATTTTATTATAAAATAATGTTGTCCATGAATCATGATAATGATAGATTACATGTTGATGATTTCTTTATTAAGTGTATTTTCATTATGATATAACACTATAAGCTGGAGAAAAAAAAAACTGATACTTGTTCGGCACCTAGACGGCCTAAACGCTAGTCGTCTCTCCTCCGCACCGAATTTGCACAGCGAATTTAGAACAATGGTTATTTAAAATCTGAGCCATTTGCTTGTATATCACACTCAGGAAATGTTGAAACATATGGATGATTCATCACATCTTCCAGGAATACTGCAAAAGCTTTACATCTTGTAATGCGCTTCTCATTTGCCTTTGATGTCGCAGGGAAGGCAACGTTGATAACCGTGGGGGGCCTCGTCGTTGGAGCAGTTGTTGGCTCAGCCGTCGAGCAGTGGCTGCAGGTGGACATCGTTCCCTTTTTCGGCATCCATTCACCTGCTGTGATTGTAAGCGAGTTCATTTTGTTTTCTCAGTTCCTAGTATCCCTGTATCTGAGGTGATCCTGCCAGCATAATCAAATATATTTTTCTCTGTAATTATCTAATCCGTAACCGTGCTGAATGAGTATACACTCATCATGGGTCAAATATGTGTACATAATATAGCATAAAATTTTGTTAGTCCTGTGCTGTGTTTTGTTGTGAAGTCCTCATTCCATCATTAGCGGCTATTAATTCCTCCGGTACGAAAATCAATACTACAGAAAGTTAATTCTGTTGAAAATCCATTACAGTTCTCGATTTGCCAAATTATATAAAATAAAAACTGTGGAAGTGTCAATCGGGAGCAACAAAATATTATTAATATTTCAAACTATTAAAAGAACTACATCAGTCTAAACGAGAATTTATATTACTCTCCGACTAGATTAATACAACATCAGACTTCTTCAGATTAATATTACGTCTCTAAAATATAATAAGTGATAACTTCCAAAGCTAAAAGGTAAATTCGTTACAAACATTATCACATTTAAGATTTGAGAACGGTGCTCGAATTGATGCGTTATTACCAACTCAAGATGAATTTAACAAGTCTTTCTTGAGAGTCTCCATTGGTAAATTACTTGAGTTTCTCATCACATCAAGAGGCATTCATCTTGACTCGGACAAAGTAAAAGTTATTCTTGACATGTATTCTCCGAAGAATCTGAAGGAGCTCCGAGAATTCCAAGGAAGATTGGCCTACATTGGAAGATTCATATCAAATATATCTGGTCGATAACAATTATTTACCAAACTTATGAAGAAAAGTGTCATGTTCGTGTGGAACGAAGAGTGCCAACAAGACTTTAAAGATATTAAGAAATATTTTACCAATCCTCTAATTCTGGTGGCTCATATCAAATGGAAACATTTCTTGTTGTTTGTTCGCGCAATGGATCATTCTTTAAGTGCGTTGTTAGCACAGAAGAGCGATGAACGCCATGAACAAGCAATATATTATATTAGTCATATGATGATTAGGGCTAAGCACATGTATAATCCTTAGAGAAGGAGTGTCTTGCTCCAGTATTTACTATTCTGAAGATGCGATATTATGTGATCGGACAAATGATCCATGTTATCTCCAGAGTCAATCCTTTGACAGTTCCCATGACGAAGCCAAGTGCGCTTAATTCTCACCTAGCAAATTGGGAAATGATGTTATCTCAGTATGACATGTTGTTTGCCCCATAGAAAGGAGTTAAAGGACAAGTTTTGTCAGACTTTTTGCAGCTCATCCAATTCCGGAAGCATCAAAGTTGTACGAAGATATCCCGGACGAAGTGTTAAGTGTAACGCCCCGCAACCGCACGGTGCATTACGCTGAGTCGGATTAAACGAGGCAATAGCTGGTTACATTTTCGATTTGTTGGATTTGGGAACAAGTATTGATTGAGTTTGTTTCATATGCAGATCGCTAGCGGAGTTCGATGGATTCAGGTGTTCGTTCAGAGCAGTACTGGGATAGCAGAATTTGGAGCGATAATGTTGTCTTCCTTAGTCCGATCGGTCGGATGATTTGGAGAGCACGACCTGCTCGCACGGTCATACCAATTGAGTAGATTGTGCTTGGCATCGGACCACGGGTTCAAGGGATCGGTCGTATCAGCAGGGCAGGATGCTTAACAGAATCAGACTTGGTTAGTGGGCTCTGTCCCTTCTCCTCTACTCCTTCATGCCTAATAATATGGAACACACGTAAAGGCTTGAACACTTGGACTGGAACTTGGAAATCACTATACTGTGGCGTGCATAGAGTGTACGTCGTTTGCTTGATAGATTTGTGGCTTGAGTTGGTTTCGCGTTGGGGCAGTTGGAGCTAGAATTGGACTATATTTGGGGTAGTTGGAGAAACAGTTGGAATTATACATCTTTGCTCGACCATCAGGCAATTTGGGCGGGCGAGCGAGCATGCATCCATGCACGAGTATCAGTTGGACGCTTTGTCATGCAAAGCATGCAGTTGTGGTTCAAAACCGGACAACTGCATCGGTGAGGGCATTGTGCCACTGTTGGGGCATTGTGCCACGGGATTTTTTTTCTTAGCGAGGGGTGTTGCACCAATTGGAACATTATGTCGAGAAGCGGCATAGTGCCTATGGGGATAACTTGAGATGGTGCCTTGGGATATAAGTTGGAGAATGGTTATGGATAGTTGGTTTGATGGGTCTAGGATCGTTTGGTGGGGCGAGAATGTTCGATCCTCTCGTCATACCTACTTGGTGTAGCGCCCCGTTCTTCCGGTGCGGAGAGCGCGGCTAAGAAACACAAGACGGTATCGTTCGATGGGATAGATTGAATTAAGAACTCGTCCTCGTTATGGATTTGTTTCTTCGGAATCGATTTCCATATTCAGTGGACTGCGCCCCGAGGATCGACTTAGCGGCAGAGTCAGGAGGGACCTCTCCGCTGCTATCTTTTATTGTCTCGGTTTTCGATATCGCTTGTTGCTTTCGTGCTTTGAGTTGGTTTTGGGATTTGCTTGTTTTCCTTGAACGGTTTCGATGGTTTTCATTGTTTTCGTTCATTGAACTGTACTTCAATTCCGAGATTTGGAAAGAGATGAAGAGGTATTGATCAAGCTGTTCGTATGCAGGTGAACGAGCAGTAGGCGGCTTGCGAGCGGAGTCGTGAAGCGCCTCTTTCCTTCTCCCTCCCAAAAATCTAAGTGAGTGGCTACCAACCCGATTAGCTAGCCCTGCTTCCAAGCTTCACATCTAATAAATCTGCAATCTTCTTTGCCCCGATCAAACGATACCAAATAATAATAAAAGAAACCAAGATAAAAGACAATAGACTTGGTTATTATGCTTGTCAATCAAACCTGTGAACTGTTGCCTTATCGTATGCTTGTTCGTACAAATGTTCTATGAATTATGCTAAGTATGACACATACCTTGTATTGTGCATAATTGTTCAGGGAGGCTATGCTAAATAAATCATGCATTACTACTTGTCGTGCACTCGTGTTCTTGCACTCGTGTTGCCTCAACTGCATGAATTGTTAACTTGTTAATGGTGTTCGATCATGGACAACTTGTGCACAAGGTATAGTTCTGCGGACGGTCGCTGGGGCACTGGCACCGATCCGATCCGGGCGGAACTCGTGTAATAGTCATCGTGTACGGGACAAGATGGCTTGCAGCGCCTCGTGTACTATCGTTGTATGCTATCCTTGTTTCGGACTAGTCCACTATGGCAATCATGCCAGTGATTATCGTGTATATTTAAACCTGTTGCAAACTAACTTGTGTCTTCGTGGCAGGGAAGGCATGGTAAGTATTGTGCAGGTAATTCAGACGGGCAGGTAAAATCCACCGAACGGTGGCACATTCATTTCAGTAAATTCTATATGCTGCTTACTTGTAAATGAACTAGGGCAAGATAGAAACCCACAAATATGCATGCTTCATTTAAAACAACGTGTTGATTGGTATAGTTGGCTAGCTCGCCTTCACCAGCATGTTTCGATATGCTGACCCTCGTTGAAACAGGTTCTCCGCACTAAGGCGAACCGAGCGAGAAGCCGAAGTCGTCTACCCGATCCAGTCTAGCTGTTGGCGCATCCTGATCGCGCCGCCTTTTGAAGTACTTGAAGACCGGAGCTTGCAACTCTTCATACACAAATGCAGCTCCGTGGCAAAGCTATCCTCCAGCCTGGAGGTCTTTATCATTTTGAGTTTATAAAGGGATGTAATGTACAGGACTGCTATCTCATTTTGAGTCAACACTTTTGTAAGCCGTTCGGCATATTAGCTGACTCGTTCAGGAGTTTGTAATAGATGTTCATTATCAATAAAGAGAACTTTTCCATGTTTCAAATCTGTGTTTCAATTTATCTGCGTACTCTGAATATGTGCTTGTTATGCAAATCATTAAAGCCATGTACGGGCGCAACTCCAGGCCCGTACGTCGGTCACAATTCGGGGGACGCCTCAATGATTCTACGGAATCGGGTCGTGATATAGTGGTATCAGAGCACAGATTCAAAGTTCCTTAGACTTCGTGCTGGAAAAGTTCCTTTAACGATCAAATTTCTGTGCGAACTCTTGAACTCGCTAGGCCAAAATGAGATACGTTCATGCAATAAGTCCATAATACATTATGATTCTAATGTAATTTACCTTCTTTTGAAGGAATGGCTCCAGCGCAATCTGTAGCGCAAGCCCCGGACGAAACGCAAGGCCAAGAAAGTAGTTCGGGCACTTCGGGAAGTTCAAGGAGCCAGCGAGTCACGCCAAGCATCGATCCCATCCAGCAAATGTTGCGGATGTTGGAGGAAAACCAACAAAGGGACAAGGCTCGCTATGAACGGGCCGAGAAGCGAGCAGAAGAGAGTCAGCTCAAGTTTCAAGACAATATAGAAGCACGATTCTCAGTCCAACAGAAGCAGGTAGATACCCTGCAGCATATCGTTCAGACTTTGGCATCCAACCAGTCCACGGCAACGCCAGCGACTCCGGTGGAACAGTCCGTGCTTGAAGTAGAGACGCCGCAAATTTCAAGGGCGAGGGACGTGACTACCTTCGACTTTGGCCACTTCAAGAAAATCTGCAATACCCCATTCAACGGGACTGAGGACCCAGTCGTAGCTCTAAATTGGTTGGCCGAACTTGAAGATCACTTCGCTCTGCTAGAGGTCCCTGAAGAAAAGTGCGTCGCCTGCGCGCAACTACAGCTCCGCCTCAATGCGCACGATTGGTGGGACGTGCATCGACGATCTCTCCAATTTGATCACGGAGAGGAGGCGATCTCGTGGACGACTTTTCGTGCAGCGTTCGAAGAGGAGTTTGTACCCCCTCCAGTACAACGTCAAATGGAAAACGAGTTCGTGCAGCTGCGGCAAGACAGCATGATAGTTAAGGAGTACTCTGCCGAATTCAACCGACTCTCCAAATTCGTTAGGGCCTATTTACCTGATGTAGCGAGTCGAGCTAGAAGGTTTGAAGGTGGACTACGCCCTGTCATCCATTCGCACGTAGCCGTTCATCAGTATCGTACAATGCGTGAAGTCATGAATCACGCCCTATCGCTTGAACCACACTATCCTCACGTTCCTGCCGGCGCTGTGCATACCTACAATCACAAACGCCAAAGCAACGACAGAGGAAATACTGCTGCAAAGCGCCCTAACAACGGAGGGCACCAAAGAGGGAACCCAGGGCCATCGTGTAATTTCTGTAAAAAGCATGGGCACACTGCCAACAATTGTCGCTTGAGACTTGGGTTATGCCCAGCGTGTGGACAATCAGGCCATGCCATTAATTCCTGTCCGAACCTTCCTGATCGTCGTCCCCAACGAAATGCTCCCTAACGGTAGGTCCTATTCTTAAGTGTAAGCCCCTGATTTTTTCAAAAATATTTAAATTGGGATTTTTCACAATTTTCTGGAATTTTCTGGGAATTTTCTGTAATTAAAATCAGGGTTTTGAAATATTACCTAATTTTTAATTGATAATAAACAACATTAAAATATTGTGAAAATAATATTTTTGGGTGTAAAATAGAAAACTGGACTTAGGGTAATTTTTCTGGAATTTATCGGGCCCCGGACCTAATTTTAAATCACCTAAAACTATTTATTTATTTAATTAATTAGTTTACTGATATTATTATTATTATTTTTATTATTTTAATAAAACCCAAACCCTAAGCCCGCCGAGCCCGGCCCAATTGGGCCCAGCCCAATGCCCAAACCCGCCCGGCCCATCCGGCCTACCGGGTCGGGTCGGGTCCGCCCGACCCGCCACCCGACCCGGAGACCCGTTCGTCCCCAGCTCACGCCCCTGCGTTTCCCGCCGCCTCCGCCGCGGATCCGCCCGCTCCGGCCGCCCACGCTCCCCACGACCCCGCCAGAGCCGCCCGTCTCGGCCCCCCCCCAGCCTCCTCTCTCCCTATATATACTTCCCCTCTCCTCCGGTCACCGAAACCCTAAACCTAAATTCCGGCCACCCTCCTCGCCGCCGTCGTCCCTCTCCTTGCCGACCGCCTCGCCTCCGGCAGCCCCTCGCAGCGCCGCCGCCACCGTCGACGCCCAGCGCCGCCTCTCCCCGGCTCCTCCCTCCTCTCTCCTTCCCTCGACGACGACGAGCCGCCCCGCAGCAGCAGCAGCGGCTGCGCCGCCCCGACAGCCGACCACCCGCGGCCACGCAGCACCGCCCAGCCTCCGGCCGGCCTCCCCCGCGGCGGCGCCGTCCTCCTCCGGCCGGGCTCCCTCGCCGGAGTGCAAACCCGAACCCTAATTCCTGAATCTCCTCGTGTCGTGTCGGACACGACACGGACACAAGATTTTCCCTGTTTCAAAGAGCCCGGTTCAGGTACTCGCATCTTGCACCCTGTATCTCCGTTTTCAAATCTGTAAATTGCGTTGTGAAGCCTGTATGACCCTCTCGGTGTCCGGACAAACTGTTCGGGACATCGCGTCCTGTGGTGATCGCACACCGCGATCCAAAAACAGGAAAAATCAGACCCTGTTTCACCCCGGAACTGAGTCCGTCCCGCCAAACGGGACGACTTGGTCGCGTGCGGTCTTCACAGATACGTACGCATCGTCGATACGGACGTGTGAGTTTTCGTGGAAGCTGATTCGGGTGTGCGTGCACACCGGAATCAACGCGTATCCGCGGACATCGCCCCGTATCCGGCTTTTCTGCAATTCATCCTAACTTCGTGCACACTCGTCAGATCGAGACGAAACTTGCACCATCGGACTCATAGCGATACGCTGGTCCTGTGGGTCAAGTTTGGTTCAATTCTGAGAACGTTGACGAAATCGCGTGTCGTGGACCCCACAGGCCCCGCTCGACGGGCGATTTTGTGTTCGGCTCATCGGAATCCAAATCTGGAAGTTCCATTGGGTTCGTATCAGCGTTCCTGACCTGTTGACACTAAGTTTGGTGAATTTGGAGACCTTTGACCCAGACACGTTTTTCGGTGCAAAGCGGGCCCACCGGCGGACCCCGTTTTGACCCGAAACTGCCGTTTTTGCCCTTGTCTCCAAATTGGACCCAAGGACAGGCGTTTCTAGCTATTTGACATCTTCTGAGCATGATGGTAATGTCTATTTCAGCTTTTGGACTCATCTTTGGATATTTCCCCGAAGAACCTAACTAATCAGATCCAAACAACAGGCAAGTACCTGCACTTCAAGTTAATCTTTATATACTGTGATAATTAATCCCCTGCTATACATGTACCCTTGATGTTTACACCTAGTGTTAGAAATGTTGAATTTTATGTCTTGAATATTGGTAGTTCCTGTCTTGTTTTTCATGTCGGGTGGGAGAATACCTAGAAGGCATGTAGTTTACCCTTTCCCCTGGATTGTCTAATAGCTGTTGGTACACGACTGTCCATCAGCCGGATCTCGATTGTATTGTCTAATAGCCGTTTATGACGGCCGAATTAGCCTTATAAACCCCTACATGCCAACTAAGTATTCTAAAAACAAACACAAGTTCACACAGATAGTTCTGGTCATGTTATATTTCTTGCTGGCTATTGTAGTTCATTTCCTGTTCCATTTATTTCTGTTTCTCATATTCCTGTTTACAGCTAACTCTGAGATAATAATGTTCTGCTAATGCTGTTTCTCAACATGATATCCAATATTTAATTGTCATAAAATATTTAGTTTAATCTTGTCGTGCACTGTGTACTTTGCTCCTTTCCTGACTGGATCTGTTGTTTAGGCGATGATGAGAACCTTGCCCCCACCTATTATGGCCCCTATGAGGCAGCAGGTGATACAGTTGCAGAGCCAGTTCCCGCACAGGAAGCTACTCCTGCTGAGTAGTTAGCAGTAGTTATCTTAGTTTTGCTCTTTATCTTATTTAATCGGGTTTGTCCCCGATTTCATTTTGGAATTCCTGTACTAAACATTTGAAATTGTTGTCACATTTAATTCAGTTATAATCTTAAGTTTTATTTCTCATTATTATCTTGCCTATGTTATTTGTGAATGAGCTAGTTAGTAAATCTGGATTTGACCTAGACAGCGTACTACCGCCGATTCTGCGGCGTAGGCTGGACGTACCCACGCACTCGTGCCCGAATTTCCGGGTGCGGGTCGTGACACGTTTTTATGGTGGCCCATGCAGGTCAAACGACTAAATTGTTCGGTTTCAACTTAGGGACCGAACAGGCCTGCAAATAAGATTGAGGAATCTAGGAAAAGCTCATTCACAGTATAGGGTCCCGATTTTAATTCTTAATATCACTTCTGATCAATTTTTCCTATCGTCCTTGATTTCCAAGTAATCTATTCTGAACTCCCTATCCCTTAATCTTACAGAATGGTCCAGACCAGGAACACAGTAGGAGGCACATCAGAACCAGCTGAGCAGAATGTGCCCGAGACCCTTGCACTTCCGCCGCCTCCATCTGTTTCGGCAGTTACTCTGGATGGAGCACAGCTACTTGGAGTGTTCCAGGGATTGGTGGAATCCCAGAAAGAGCAGACTGCACTTCTGCGGACCAGCCTCTCAGAAGCTCTTAGGTCCCAGGAGTCGCCACAAAAGAGGCCAGAAAGTGCCAAAGATTTCAAGAACCTCAGACCCCTGGAATTCTACGGAACTGAGGGTATTCTCTACGCCGATGAATGGATAGAGAACGTAGAGCGACTCCTGAAGACTGCTCGGGTCCCTGATGATCTCAAAGTAGAGTCTGCGAGCCTGCAACTGTTCGATATAGCTCGGACCTGGTTTAGAGACGAACCTCAACTATCTGCTCCTGACCTCACCTGGGAGGACTTCAAGAGACTATTCAAGGAGAAATTCTACCCCGAAGTGGCTCGGGAAGCTCTCGAAAGCCAATTCGAGAGACTGGAACAAGGTAACCTATCTGTTGATGAGTACACTGCTGAATTTAGCAGATTGAGCCATTTTGCAGAGTACATGGTTCGTACCCCGGAGGACAGAGCCCGTAGATTCAAGAAGGGACTATCTCTGGATATTCGCCTTGCTGTCACCACCAGCCGAGCTCGCACCTACGAGGAAATCTTGAGCGTGGCACAAGGCGTTGAGAGAGACATGGGGCATAAGCTAAAGCGAGAAAGAGATACCGGAAATGCGGGACCCAACAAACGCCCTTTTCAACAACAGCAACAACAACAACAGCAGAGGGCCCCGCAACAAGCTCAGCGTCCTCTCCCTCGAGCTCCAGCACCCCAACACCAGGCCCAGGGACAGAACCAACAAGCTGCTGCTTGTAACTATTGTCATAGACCAGGCCATACTTGGCAAGTTTGCAGAAAGAGGCTAGGTGTTTGTCTACTTTGTGGCTCAGCAGCACATCAAGTGAGGGACTGCCCCACTGTTCCAGGACGCGGACAAGCTTACGTAATGACCGTGGAGAACGCGCAAACTCTGGAAGCAGCTAATGCGCGTAAGTGATTCGTAGATATCTTTTCTAGTATTGTTTTCGTGCCTATTGGTTCGTGACCTCAGCCCCAACCTAGTAATTTTGAACTTGCTAAATAACCTAGTATGCTTTTTAATTTTGATAACTGTAGAGTTTTAGAGGCTTTTGATATTGTGCTTATATGTGTTTTGTGAACTTCAATAATTTGCACCTCCTTTTCATCATCATCTAGCGCACTTAAATTTTGCTGAACTTGACATATGCTGCTATTTTATAGCTTAGTTTTGCAAGCTTACTCTTTATCGGGCTTGTTCATGACACATGTATTATTGAGGCCTGATCAACCCCACTAATACAAGTGTCTACTCAGAATCAGTGTACTACGGTCTGATCAACCTTAGTGCATTTTGATTCGCACTTCGCATGACTACTTATGTGGATTGAGGTATAGTCGACTAGTTTACTTGCCCCCTAAATACGTCCGAGCATATCGTTTCAGCATTACCAGAATAGAACCTCGATCCTTAACCGCCTGACAATTCCCATTAGAATTCCTAAAAAACGCCTTGATCCCTATACCTCTGTTCTACCACCTCGCCCTTAAACTCTTTATTATTGATCCTCACCTTCCCTTACTTCGGAAGGACAGAATCCTGTGTTCGGTATAAGTTTGATTTATGTGCTAGATGATAACCCTTTATGACTAAGGCAATACCCTAGGTGATGTGTGCTGTGTTTTGTGTTGCAGACTTAGGATTCAATACCATGATTTATTAAGTTGAGACCTAGCTTTACTAGTTGTACGGCCTTAGCAGATATATGGGTAAAAACTATAAGTTGGGTAGCGACCGCGATGTCCACTTGAGAGAAACCTGTGAGGATGTAATCAAGTGAGTTCAGACAGAGAGAACCCTGCCATAATTTAAATTTTGAGGACGAAATTTTATAAGTTGGGTAGATTGTAAGCCCCTGATTTTTTCAAAAATATTTAAATTGGGATTTTTCACAATTTTCTGGAATTTTCTGGGAATTTTCTGTAATTAAAATCAGGGTTTTGAAATATTACCTATTTTTTAATTGATAATAAACAACATTAAAATATTGTGAAAATAATATTTTTGGGTGTAAAATAGAAAACTGGACTTAGGGTAATTTTTCTGGAATTTATCGGGCCCCGGACCTAATTTTAAATCACCTAAAACTATTTATTTATTTAATTAATTAGTTTACTGATATTATTATTATTATTTTTATTATTTTAATAAAACCCAAACCCTAAGCCCGCCGAGCCCGGCCCAATTGGGCCCAGCCCAATGCCCAAACCCGCCCGGCCCATCCGGCCTACCGGGTCGAGTCGGGTCCGCCCGACCCGCCACCCGACCCGGAGACCCGTTCGTCCCCAGCCCACGCCCCCCGCGTTTCCCGCCGCCTCCGCCGCGGATCCGCCCGCTCCGGCCGCCCACGCTCCCCTCAACCCCGCCAGAGCCGCCCGTCTCGGCCCCCCCCCAGCCTCCTCTCTCCCTATATATACTTCCCCTCTCCTCCGGTCACCGAAACCCTAAACCTAAATTCCGGCCACCCTCCTCGCCGCCGTCGTCCCTCTCCTTGCCGACCGCCTCACCTCCGGCAGCCCCTCGCAGTGCCGCCGCCACCGTCGACGCCCAGCGCCGCCTCTCCCCGGCTCCTCCCTCCTCTCTCCTTCCCTCGACGACGACGAGCCGCCCCGCAGCAGCAGCAGCGGCTGCGCCGCCCCGACAGCCGACCACCCGCGGCCACGCAGCACCGCCCAGCCTCCGGCCGGCCTCCCCCGCGGCGGCGCCGTCCTCCTCCGGCCGGGCTCCCTCGCCGGAGTGCAAACCCGAACCCTAATTCCTGAATCTCCTCGTGTCGTGTCGGACACGACACGGACACAAGATTTTTCCTGTTTCAAAGAGCCCGGTTCAGGTACTCGCATCTTGCACCCTGTATCTCCGTTTTCAAATCTGTAAATTGCGTTGTGAAGCCTGTATGACCCTCTCGGTGTCCGGACAAACTGTTCGGGACATCGCGTCCTGTGGTGATCGCACACCGCGATCCAAAAACAGGAAAAACCAGACCCTGTTTCACCCCGGAACTGAGTCCGTCCCGCCAAACGGGACGACTTGGTCGCGTGCGGTCTTCATAGATACGTACGCATCGTCGATACGGACGTGTGAGTTTTCGTGGAAGCTGATTCGGGTGTGCGTGCACACCGGAATCAACGCGTATCCACGGACATCGCCCTGTATCCGGCTTTTCTGCAATTCACCCTAACTTCGTGCACACTCGTCAGATCGAGACGAAACTTGCGCCATCGGACTTGTAGCGATACGCTGGTCCTGTGGGTCAAGTTTGGTTTGATTCTGAGAACGTTGACGAAATCGCGTGTCGTGGGCCCCACAGGCCCCACTCGACGGGCGATTTTGTGTTCGGCTCATCGGAATCCAAATCTGGAAATTCTGTTGGGTTCGTATCAGCGTTCCTGACCTGTTGACACTAAGTTTGATGAATTTGGAGACCTTTGACCCAGACACGTTTTTCGGTGCAAAGCGGGCCCACCGGCGGACCCTATTTTGACCCGAAACTGCCGTTTTTGCCCTTGTCTCCAAATTGGACCCAAGGACAGGCGTTTCTAGCTATTTGACATCTTCTGAGCATGATGGTAATGTCTATTTCAGTTTTTGGACTCATCTTTGGATATTTCCCCGAAGAACCTAACTAATCAGATCCAAACAACAGGCAAGTACCTGCACTTCATGTTAATTATTATATACTGTGATAATTAATCCCCTGCTATACATGTACCCTTGATGTTTACACCTAGTGTTAGAAATGTTGAATTTCATGTCTTGAATATTGGTAGTTCCTGTCTTGTTTTTCATGTCGGGTGGGAGAATACCTAGAAGGCATGTAGTTTACCCTTTCCCCTGGATTGTCTAATAGCTGTTGGTACACGACTGTCCATCAGCCGGATCTCGATTGTATTGTCTAATAGCCGTTTATGACGGCCGGATTAGCCTTATAAACCCCTACATGCCAACTAAGTATTCTAAAAACAAACACAAGTTCACACAGATAGTTCTGGTCATGTTATATTTCTTGCTGGCTATTGTAGTTCATTTCCTGTTCCATTTATTTCTGTTTCTCATATTCCTGTTTACAGCAAACTCTGAGATAATAATGTTCTGCTAATGCTGTTTCTCAACATGATATCCAATATTTAATTGTCATAAAATATTTAGTTTAATCTTGTCGTGCACTGTGTACTTTGCTCCTTTCCTGACTGGATCTGTTGTTTAGGCGATGATGAGAACCTTGCCCCCACCTATTATGGCCCCTATGAGGCAGCAGGTGATACAGTTGCAGAGCCAGTTCCCGCACAGGAAGCTACTCCTGCTGAGTAGTTAGCAGTAGTTATCTTAGTTTTGCTCTTTATCTTATTTAATCGGGTTTGTCCCCGATTTCATTTTGGAATTCCTGTACTAAACATTTGAAATTGTTGTCATATTTAATTCAGTTGCAATCTTAAGTTTTATTTCTCATTATTATCTTGCCTATGTTATTTGTGAATGAGCTAGTTAGTAAATCTGGATTTGACCTAGACAGCGTACTACCGCCGATTCTGCGGCATAGGCTGGACGTACCCACGCACTCGTGCCCGAATTTCCGGGTGCGGGTCGTGACATTAAGTTTCGGGACGAAACTTCCAATTAGTTGGGTAGGATGTAGCACCCCGTTCTCCCGGTGCGGAGAGCGCGACTAAGAAGCACAAGACGGTATCATTCGATCGAGATAGATTGAATTAAGAACTCGTCCTCGTTATGGATTTGTTTCTTCGGAATCGATTCCCATATTCAGTGGACTGCGCCCCGAGGATCGGCTTAGCGGCAGAGTCAGGAGGGACCTCTCCGCTGCTATCTTTTATTGCCTCGGTTTTCGATGTCGCTTGTTGCTTTCGTGCTTTGAGTTGGTTTTGGGATTTGCTTGTTTTTCTTGAACGGTTTCGATGGTTTTCATTGTTTTCGTTCATTGAACTGCACTTCAATTCCGAGATTTAGAAAGAGAGGAAGAGGTATTGATCAAGCTGTTCGTGTGCAGGTGAACGAGCAGTAGGCGGCTTGCGAGCGGAGTCGTGAAGCGCCTCTTTCCTTCTCCCTCCCAAAAATCTAAGTGAGTGGCTACCAACCCGATTAGCTAGCCCTGCTTCCAAGCTTCACATCTAATAAATCTGCAATTTTCTTTGCCCCGATCAAACGATACCAAATAATAATAAAAGAAACCAAGATAAAAGACAATAGACTTGGTTATTATGCTTGTCAATCAAACCTGTGAACTGTTGCCTTATCGTATGCTTGTTCGTACAAATGTTCTATGAATTATGCTAAGTATGACACACACCTTGTATTGTGCATAATTGTTCAGGGAGGCTATGCTAAATAAATTATGCATTACTACTTGTCGTGCACTCGTGTTCTTGCACTCGTGTTGCCTCAACTGCATGAATTGTTAACTTGTTAATCGTGTTCGATCATGGACAACTTGTGCACAAGGTATAGTTCTGCGGACGGTCGCTGGGGCACTGGCACCGATCCGATCCGGGCGGAACTCGTGTAATAGTCATCGTGTACGGGACAAGATGGCTTGCAGCGCCTCGTGTACTATCGTTGCATGCTATCCTTGTCTCGGACTAGTCCACTATGGCAATCATGCCAGTGATCATCGTGTATATTTAAACCTGTTGCAAACTAACTTGTGTCTTCGTGGCAGGGAAGGCATGGTAAGTATTGTGCAGGTAATTCAGACGGGCAGGTAAAATCCACCGAATGGTGGCACGTTCATTTCAGTAAATTCTATATGCTGCTTACTTGTAAATGAACTAAGGCAAGATAGAAACCCACAAATATGCATGCTTCATTTAAAACAATGTGTTGATTGGTATAGTTCGGCTAGCTCGCCTTCACCAGCATGTTTCGATATGCTGACCCTCGTTGAAACAGGTTCTCCGTACTAAGGCAAACCGAGCGAGTAGCCGAAGTTGTCTACCCGATCCAGTCCAGCTGTTGGCGCATCCTGATCGTGCCGCCTTTTGAAGTACTTGAAGACCGGAGCTTGCAACTCTTCATACACAAATGCAGCTCCGTGGCAAAGCTATCCTCCAGCCTGGAGGTCTTTATCATTTTGAGTTTATAAAGGGATGTAATGTACAGGACTGCTATCTCATTTTGAGTCAACACTTTTGTAAGCCGTTCGGCATATTAGCTGACTCGTTCAGGAGTTTGCAATAGATATTCATTATCAATAAAGAAAACTTTTTCATGTTTTAAATCTGTGTTTCAATTTATCTGCGTACTCTGAATATGTGCTTGTTATGCAAATCATTAAAGCCTTGTACGGGCGCAACTCCAGGCCCGTACGGCGGTCACGATTTGGGGGACGCCTCAACGATTCTACGGAATTGGGTCGTGACACTTGGTGTCTGCATCGGTCACGGACAACCTGTTGCGCACAGGGTTTGGTTTCCTCGAACGTGATAGACTCCGGAGCACCGGGACCGTTCGGCCATGGAGGAAACAATGGTAACGTGCCTTGGACGCAGTACCGGTAGTTCGATACGACCAGGCGGGCTAGCTACCCAGTCTGGATCGGGTATAACTGCAGTTGATCAGTCCTTTATGGCTTGGCCAGTGACTTCATATAGATAAGAGTTGCTTTGCTTTGCTTTGGTTTGGTTTGTGCTTTTCGTGTAGGCGGCGGCCACCTTGCCTCGGCAAGAGTGTGCATATCGAAGATTCGATTATAAGGCTTGGATTATGGCTTGGATTGAGGATGGATATTGAGACTTGGATTATGGTTCGATAGGTTCATGCGTTGCTTGGGTTTGAGTAGGACGGTTTGCATGCTAGTTTTCTTTTTGAGTTGGATATATTTGCTTGTATATTGGCTTGAGTTGAATGCATGCATGCTTAACCTGTTTTATAGTTTTTCTTAACAAGTCATACCTATGCCATGAAATAAATCTAGGATTCAAGTAGAAAGATCACCATATAACTGTTTGTATTCACTATTCTACTTAGTGTCGGCTTAGACGAGTGGGTTACCCCACTCACCAGTACGGCTGTGTACTGACCCACGTTTGTGGGCATTATTTCAGGTACGCAGGTGTAGTGGCGCTGCTTGGATATACGGGACATAATGTATGAACGGTAAGTACCTTTGTGGGCTAGAGAAAGAGCAAGAGTGTTGTATTCTCCTTTGTGGCATTATCATTTGTGACATTTTATTTGGACCCTATCGAGAGCTTCGCTGTGTATACTCTGATTTGTGCTTGGTAAACAATACTTGACTTTCGCTGTAATTTGGTCATTTTGATGATAACTTTGATGTTTGACAACATCGTCTTGTGCGAGCGCAACTCCAAGCTCGTACGGTATCACGTCCCGATGAGAACGATTGTCCTGCGGGAGCGCTGCAACGTGGTGATTCACGTTCAGCGGGGACGATTGAGCTTGCAAAAGATTAGGACATGACATTAAGAGTCTAACATGATGTCAGATGAAGTTATTTGGTAAATATTCTTCGATGGTGCATCGAGATTAGGACCGAAACCTAAAATAGAGTTTCGCAACCTATTTATATGTGTTGAGGGTGGAGGCATAGGTAGAGCACACACGAGAGATTCGAGGGTGCTTGTCCATAAAAAATCTACGACAAAGTCGTACTTTGTTCTTGGACTCACCATCCAAGACAGAAGAAGGAGAAGATCTGTGCGAGGAGTCATTATCTTCGTACAGGAAGATTGCTACGGGTAGGGTGGGTAATTTCAAGTTGTATCTTCTCTTTCTTTTTGAGTTTGGTGAGGAGGTTGAACTTTTGGGCAAATGGTTCAACATTATTTTTGTCAATCTTGTAATTTTACTTGAGTTATATAGATTAAAATTTGTCTAGGTGACGTAGTCACTGAACATATATTGTATTCTCATCTATCTTGGTGCCTGCGTTAGACAGGGGTTGGTCATCGTAGGTGGGTTGGCCTAAGTTTTTATTGCGGTCAGTTTCAAACACAGTATCGGAGCGCGATATTGACGTTCCGATCCTAACATCTGGTATCAGAGCTCTCAGGTTCGTGAGAGAAAAGGTACAACCATATCTACGGAGCAGATGAACACACATATGATTACCCTCACTGGGGAAACTGGGCGATTTAGAATCCAATGATGTAGGATCTACTATGGTGTAAGGCCTTGCATAGTCCGTTGGAGGACGACAATACCAAGCCATCGGACAAACTGCTGATGACTGAAAACGATTGGATCGGAAGGTCATTGGATTCATCTACCTGTGGCTGAATAATTTGGTATTTTACTACGTGTCCATGGAGAGTTCGGCAAAAGCATTATGGGAGAAGCTGCAGTCGCTATACAAAAGAAAGACGGTTGGCAACAAGGCATTTTTTGCCAACTTGTCAACTCGAAGTACACGGAGGGTATCTCGGTGGCACAATATCTGAACGAGCTTCAGGGTATCATCAATCAGCTGTCTGCGATAAAGATGGTGATTGACGATGAGCTTCAGGCCCTGTTGTTTTTTAGTTCTCTGTCGGAAAGCTGGGAGACGTAGTGGTATCGGTGAGAAACTCTTTGCCTGATGGAGTTGTCACGATGGAGGTTAGTTGTTGAATAAGGAGATCTAGCGTAAGTAAATTGAATCTTCGTAGGAGTTTGCTCTAGTTGCTTTCTACGAGAAGAGAAGACTTAAGTCACATGTGAGGACATGGGAGAGTTCTCGGGATCTTGCGACTATGGACCACAACGAGGGCTACTATCACTCTGGCGATTGGGGTCGTATTAAGAGAATTGCATGAAGCTCAAAGCTGAGAAGGCAAAAGGCAAGGATGATCAGGAAGATCTCACGGTAACAGAAGATATCATCATCGCATCAGCCAACACGAGGGAATCTTGTGGCATGTGTCATGATGGTGATTAGTACATAGATACGGGGGCATCGTATCATGCTACTCCACAGAGGAGCACTACTAGAAAAAGTGGGATTAGCGACGTATTTTAGCGACTCCAATTAAAAACGTCGCTAAATTAGCGACTCCATAAAAATCGTCGCTAGACGTCACTAAATGGGGACATTTAGCGATGTTTAGCGACTTTTATTAAAATTTTAAAAGATTAGTCACTATAAGTTCAATTAAGGTCGCTAAACGTCGCTAAAATATCTGATTTAGCGACGTTTAGCGTCGTAATTAGCGACGTATCTATCGAAAATATTTAGCAACGTATTTAGCGATTTTGACGTCGCTAAATTTTATTTTAGCAATATTTTTATTTGACGTCGCTAAACGTCGCTAAATTTTGGTTAATTCGGGCTCAGTTTTCTTTTCCCCCATCTGCCAAAAATTTTAAAACTTTTCGATTTCCCCCCCTCTCCGGCGACCAGCTCTCCACGGCTGCAGCTACTCCGGTATCCCCCTCCTCCTCCTCCTCCTCCTCCTCCTCGAGCTCTAGGTAATCTCTCTCTCTCTCTCTCATGTGAAACTGACACAAGACACACTTGAGAGACACGACACACGCACACAAATATGACACACGCACACAGACACTGACAGACACACACGACACACACGACACACACACACAGACGCAGACACACACACACAGTCACACTGACACTGACACTGCCACAGGCATGACACACACACACACTGACACACACACAATATTTGATCTATTGGATGTGTCCATATGAATTGAGGGTTGGTATCATGGTGGTGTGGTGTATGGAGGATGTATCCTAGAGTATCTTGGTGTTGCACACCAAATATTTGTGAATTAGACTAGTGGTTGTGTGTGTGTGTCTATTTATGCCTTAGAGTATCATATGATATGTATATGTAAATTAGTGTATTATCTATTTGCATATGAGAGAGTGTATGCATATATAGGTGTATCTCGATATATATATATATATATATATATATATATATATATATATATATATATATATAGGTATATAGCTACTGTTATCTGTGTTGGTATTTATAGTGTCTTCTAGCTGTGCTTGATATGGGAGAGGGTAGAAGAGTCCAGTTGTGTGTGGGTGTCACTACTGAACTATGAGGCTTCAGGAACAGAACTCAATTCAGTTTGGCCTAGTGCATTAGGCAAGCTGGCAATGTGTTGCAGTGGTGTCGGGTTGGCACTGTGAGGAGGGGATTGGTTCCTGTCATCTTGTGCAGTAGAGAGTGTTGGTGCACACTTGAGCAGCATCAAACACATGCATGCTTGAGCAATGGCAAGGCATCAACAAGCACTTGTTGCATGCCAATACAACCCTTAACTGGGTTGTAGTCCAGTGAGCAAGTATAAGGATGAAGTGCAAGGTGCCAGGACAAGGGTAAGAGGATCTCAGTGTGGATAGTAGAGTACTTAATTTCAAAGAAGAATATCCTAGTACGACCTAGAAGACATAGTGTAGCAAGGTATTAACCTAGTATTGACTAGTATAAACTAGTATGGATCTAGAAGTGGCTTAGAAACATCACCATGAACTAGTTAACCATGTTTATCATTTCAAGGGCTCTTGGACTTTGATAAATGAAAGTATGTATTATATCAGTTATGAAATAAAAGTATTCCTTATTTTAGACTTTGATAAATGGTCAGTTGTTTTGAATATTGCTTATTTTAGACTTTGATAAATGAAAGTATGTATTATATTAGTTATGATTTTTATAGTACGGTTAAGTTATGAAGTTAGGTGATAAACCACTGTATGTAATGATTTATATGATACATACTGTCATTTTTGCAGAAGTATCTAGAAATGGATATGAATTACTATCTGCGTCATCGTTCGTAGATGTACAACCGTCATCCTGATGACATGTGCGGTGTGCGGGATGAATTCATTGAGGGTGTACAGCAGTTCCTGCAGTTCGCCAAGGCTTTTCCTCAGTACATGGACGGCACCAAAATTAAGTGTCCGTGTGTGAGATGTCGCAACAGGAAATATCATCCAGAAGTGGAAGTTACATATCATTTATACTCGAAGGGCTTCACGCCGAATTACTATCAGTGGACCGCGCACGAAGAACTTGTATCTCTAGCATCGGAGTCAGAGTCCTATGTGGAGCCGTATATGGATGTCCACGACTACGATGCTTATGACGACGGGTTGGTGAACATGATTTATGATACGGCGGGGCCTAGTTTCAATCCGGACAATTATGATGCGGCGGGACCTAGTTTCAATCCGGACAATTATGATGCAGCTGAGGAGGCACCGAATGCCGATACTGTAAAGTTTATGAAGTTGCTGGAGAATGCAAAAACTCCACTATATCCTGGTTGTGAGAATCATTCACCGTTGGAGGTGGTTACAAGATAATTGAGCATCAAGTCCGATTTTAACATGTCGCAAGAATACTATAATCGACTGCTCGATTTGATTATAGAGATCTTGCCCGAGGGTGCAAAGTTGCCTAAAGACTTCTATCGATCTAAGAGGATGGTGAGATCGCTTTGGATGGGATACGAGAAAATCGATGCATGTCGCAACGGGTGCATGTTGTACTACAAAGACGACAAGGATGAAGATGCGTGCAGATTCTGTGGTGCTGATCGCTACAAGGCCATTGTTAGAGGAAAGTCTGTCGGTGCAAGGAAGCCTACCGATTCGATGCACTACTTGCCTTTGACGCCGCGGTTGCAGCGGTTGTTTATGGTTAAGGAGACTACAGAAAACATGAGTTGGCACAGGCAAAAACTGATCGAAGGAGTATTGGATCATCCATCCGATGGAGAAGCATGAAAGCACTTTGATCGAGAGTATCCACATTTTGCCGAGGAAGCGCGTAATGTCAGATTGGGGCTCTCCTCTGACGATTTTACCCCATTCGGACTTTCGGGCTCCCAATATTCGTGTTGGCCTGTGATCGTCACTCCATACAATCTACCGTCTTGGATGTGCATGAAGACTCCGTATATGTTCCTAACCGTTATTATCCCGGGTCCGAACAATCCGAAGAGGAACATCGATGTGTATTTACATCCTTTGATAGATGAGTTGAATCAGCTGTGGGAAGTAGGTGCCAACACGTACGATGTTTCTAGAAAGCAGAATTTTCAGATGAGGGCAGCACTTATGTGGACCATCAACGACCATTAAAATTTAGCGACTTTAATAAACGTCGCTATTTAGTGACTCGGCGTCGCTAAACGTCGCTAAATTTTGCGACACATTAAAGTCGCTAAAAAACATCGGCATAGCGACGTTTAGTGACATTTTTTTTTGCGACTTGGTTTTTTTCGACAACTTTAAAACGTCGCTAATTACGTCGCTAAACCAAATTAGCGACGATTTTTGGTTATTTAGCGACGTTTTAAGACGTCGCTAATTTGACTTTTTCTGGTAGTGGAGGATCTTCACGCCATACTGAGGTGGTAGGTTTAAACGTATGAATATGGGCAACAAGAGAATGAATGTAGTTGAAGGCATTAGTGATGTGCACTTGACAACAGTGCTTGGTGAGAAGCTCGTTCTCAAAGGTGTACGACATGTACCGAATTTGTGTAACAACTTGGTTTTGGTGGGGAGGCTGACGGATGATGGCTGTCGTAGTTTATTTGAGGACAAAGATTGGATGCTTACGAAGGGTTCTCAACAGTTTGCTCGAGGATATATGTTGTGGCATGTACAAGCTTAAGTCGTTGAGAAGTACAGGTAGGTCACATACAACAGATGGAGCTCGAGGGATGTTCGACGGGAGTTTGTGGATCGTCGAAAATTTGTCTTTGAGGGTCTTCAAGACGTTTTTAGGGATAAGGAGGATTTGTTTCGTCGAGACAAAGTGACGAATGGTAATAAGCCAAATATTAAGCGTCACTCTATCGGTCCCAAGACAGTTGGTTGGTCTCCAGGTAGGGCTTGTTCTACGAATTTGATTTTGGTGATGAGTGGTTTGCCAAAACTTCACAAAGCAACATTAACTTTAGCAGTTTGAAACTAGGGAAAAGATCAAGGTGTGTAGCAAACTCAATATGAGGTAGTGCATCTCCATTTGCATAGTTCTGGGGGAGCTATGGGTCATCGACGGCATGCACAGTGCATGATATTCTGCTCGAGAATGCATGTGTATAGGAGATCTTTAGTATTAGATACAAAAGTAGGAAGGTTTTGGAGCTCGAATCTCGAGGAAATTATATCGTCTGCTTGGTTGGGCCATCCAAGGGTGAAGAAGCTCATCAAAATGGTAGCACATTTCGATGGAAGACAAAAGTCAGGGATATACAGCCAAGACTTGCGGTGAGACTGATCGTCAGATACTTCGATCTTGGCCGTGACATTGATGTCCACAGGATTATGATGGTACAAGAGGTGCTACGCATGGCACCTAGCGTTGACGTATAGTCGAGGAGCTAAAGACAATGGAAGATGCAAAGCAGTTCGGAGAATCTGAGGTCAGTGGCATAGGGGAGCAGGAACTCTGTCGCGGGGCGACAGTGTCATGACCCGCACCCGGTGAAGGGGCACGAGTACATAGATACGTCCATCCTACGTCGTAGCATCGGTGATAGAACGATGTCTAGGTCAACTATACTATCTAATCATCTCACAATAATGTATAAATTTGTCAATAATATCTCAACTTCAAGAAGGAGAACAATATATTTAATGCAACACAATATCCAATCAAAATCTATAACACGATAAGATATCAAAGAAGTCTAACATAACTATGTAGTCTAAATAATAACAATAACAACAAATAGAAACAATATCCAAGTCTCAAATATAAGCCAAAAATAAATCTGGTACCAAAATGCTAAAGAAAACTACTATGATAACTAGTGATTCTGGCTAGATCTTCCGGCAATCACTCCTGAGTGTAAGGGCCCATGGTTGCTATCCCCCCTTAGTGGCCGACCTCAACTTGCTCCCCAAGCAAGTGTCAAATATCCAAAAAGTCCTTGTTGTCTGCCATGAAGAAAATGATTAAGGAAGAAAGGTTCAATTCCTAATGGTTTGACTAATTAATTCACTAACTTAATAAAATGGGCTAGTTATTGGGCTTAAGTCTAGCCTAACTAATGTTGGTCCATGACAAGTCTAGTCTAGTTAGGCCCACTAACACAAGTCCACAATAAAATATAACATCTAACATTAAATAAATAATACAATAAATAAATATACACATGCACAATAATTAATAACTATAAAATGACCAAAATATCCTTCCCTAAAAAATATGGTAGTGACAAGTCTACCCCCCTTAAAATAATTTTGTCCTTGAAATTTAAAGGTGATCATACTCCTTCTAGGTCAAACCTCCATCAATCATGGTCCAAGAAGGTCCTACCTAAATCACAAAAAGAATAGTCCTATGCAAAGAACAACATTCATGGTCATGGTCTCCGCCTATCTTGTTACTGCTGTCTCTGTCCGGTATTCTATTAGCTATACTAACTATATAACACAAGCATCCAAAAGGGTACTAAATAAGTAATCAATCAAAATAGATGGAAGAAAATAGAAAGAAAGAACAGAACTTGCTAACCCATCACCTGTAGTATCGGTCTCCTCGACCGTTATCACAAATGCTCCGCCCAGCCGGGGTAGCTCCTTCTGCGGTTGCCGAGCAATCTGCGGTGCCACAGGTGGCATAGATCCACCTCCCTGCCCTCGATCTACACCCTGGCCTGGATGATGAAGGGTCCAGAGACAATCCTTCACCATATGCTCTGTTGATCCACAATGTAAGTATGCTCCAAGTCTCTTTCGACACATCTCCCAAGTGTGCCCAGTCCTCTTATAATAGGTCCATTGAGGAGCCTGTTGCACCTATCTCGGAGGATGCAGTGCATTTATTGTACTAGAGTTGGTATTGGGGCAACAATTGGCTCATGCATTTAATACTGCTGCTGATAAGCTCCGAACTGTACAAAAAACTGTTGGTGCTGGAGCTGATAAGCCCCCTGATACTTTTGCTGGAACTACAGCCTCTTCGCCGGACCCGCACTGCTACTGGCACCCCAAAATATATCACGGTCCCTATTCGGCTTTAAGTTCTACCCCCGTTCGACCATGCGTGCCTCTACATGTATCTTAGAATATATGTCATAGAAAGACAGAATGAGGATCTTTACTTCCCAATTCAGACCCTCGTGAAAATGGATAGCCTGAACTTCTGGCTCCCTCACCAAGTACTCCCCAACTCGGCACAGCCTCCCGAACTCTGCGGCGTACTCCTCTACGGACATGCTCTCCTGAGTAAGGCTCTTAAACTGCCTTCCTAAGTCCAATATGTCCGTCCGAGCAAAGAACTTCTTCTTGAAGTGGTCATTGAACACCTTCCAAGACTGCCCCATATCAGCAAAAAGTAGCTCATTCCTGAACCAAGTACGGGCGATGTCGAACAACTGAAGTCCTACCGCCTTAACCTTCATATCCTCAGCAAGATGGGATACCCTCATGAGACGCTCGATATCCTCGAGCCAATCATCAGCATAGACGATACCCTCTGTCCCCTTGAAAACCCGAGGCTCTAGCTTCTTAAAATTTTGAATGTTGCCCGACTTGAGCTGAACATCCTGTGGATGTGGAGGAGCCCCTCTCTGAACTGCTGCAATAGCTACCTGATGGACATTTTCTATACTCTACCGCATCATATCTGACTGCCGGTGCTGGGCCTCTATATGTGCCCTCTGTACCTTCACCGTCTCTCTAAACAGTGCAACCATCGGCGCGGCATCTCCTGACACTGGAGGTGGTGGAAGTCCCTCCGAAGCAACTGGGGCAATCCTCTGAACAGGTGGAGGAGGAGCCCCGAAGATAGCCGAGACTCCTACGTGAACTGATGCCATAGGAAGTACAACCCCTGCTATCTGAGTGGGAGGTTGAGAGGTGGCAGACCTTTCAGAAGCTGCTCCCGATCGATGGGATCTAGTCTTCGACGGCATCCTGAAGACAGATCGAAACAAAAGAGATCAATTTGGCACAAGCTAAGATATTATCAAGGAATGACAACAATATTCAAAGTATTCAAAATGAATCAAGAGTAGCAATTTCAAATCAGATTGGAATTTCTAGTTGTGATTGAGTATCCTTCTCTCATCCTAGTGTCCTATATCCTATCGCAGGCTCACAGTAGTACAACTAAGCCGTTGCACTACCACGACTTCGCACTAATTACAAAGACCGACTTGCATGGGCCACCACAAAAATGTGTCACGACCCGCACCCGGTGAAGGGGCACGAGTACGTGGGTACATCCAGCCTACGTCGTAGCATCGACGGTAGAACATTGTCTAGGTCAACTATACTATCTAATCATCTCACAATAATGTATAAATATGTCAATAATATCTCAACTCCAAGAAAGAGGACAATATAATTAATGCAACACAATACCCAATCAAAATCTATAGCACGATAAGATATCAAAGAAGTCTAACATAACTATGCAGTCTAAATAATAACAACAACAACAAATAGAAACAATATCCAATTCTCAAATATAAGCCAAAAATAAATCTGGTACCAAAATGCTAAAAAAAACTAACTATGATAATTAGTAATTTCGGTTAGATCTTCCGACAATCACTTATGAGTGTCAGGGCCCATGGTTGCTATCCCCCCTTAGTGGTCGGCCTCAACTTACTCCGCAAGCAAGTGTCAAATGTCCAAAAAGTCCTTGTTGGCTTGTCATGAAGAAAAGGATTAAGGAAGGAAGGTTCCATTCCTAATGGTTTGACTAATTAATTCACTAACTTAATAAAATGGACTAGTTATTGGGCTCAATTCTAGCCTAACTAATATTGGTCCATGACAAGTCTAGTCTAGTTAGGCCCACTAACACAAGTCCACAATAAAATATAATATATAATATTAAATAAATAATATAATAAATAAATATACACATGCACAAAAATTAATAACTATGAAATAACCAAAATATCCTTTCCTAGAAAATATGGTAGTGACAGACAGACAAGGAGTCTAGTTGAGGAGCCATAGAGCCAACACCACTCATCAGACTGGAGGAGAAGATTGTTGTGATCCAGTCTCATTCGAGTATTAGGACAGTCTGGATATAGAGGGACCGAACACGGCCCAAATTTGGTCCCTGGTCGAGTTCGCTCTGAACTTGTTTTGTTTCATTCCAGAACCTTTGGCAAGGGGCCGACCGAACTCGGGCTGAGTTCGGTTCGTCGACGGCTGACGAGTTTTGGGTTTTAATTAGCAACGTTGGCTTCGTGCATACGACCAGGATTTGTACTGGGCTATTTTAAGATTTCCTATGACTAGAAATAGGATTTCTCAACCTATTTATATATGTTTTGGGTGGAGGCATAGGTAGAGCACACACGAAAGATTCGAGGATGCTTGTCCACAAAAAATCTAAGAGAAAGTTGAACTTTGCTCTTAGGGCTTGCTATCCAAGACAGCAGAAAGAGGAGATATGTGCAGGAACTCGTCATCTTCGTACAAGGAGATCGTTATGGGTAGGGTGAGTTATTTCAAGTTGTATCTTCTCTTTCTTCTTGAGTCTCATGAGGGGGTTGAACCTTTGGTCAAAGTGTTCAACATTATTTTTGTCAATCTTGTAATTTCACTTGAGTTATATAGATTAGGATTTTTTTCAGGTGACGTAGTCACCGAATATATATTGTGTTCTCATCTGTCTTGGTGCTCACGTTAGACGGGGATTGGTTATCACATGTGGGTTAGCCTAAATTTTTGCTGCGGTCAATTTATGATACGCTATCGGAGCACAGTGTCGACGTTCCGATCCCAACAAAAATAATACCATTCAGTGAAGTGAAGACGTCCAACATTATCCGCTTTGTCAAATACCATGTTATATACCAGTTCAGCATTCTCTGAATGATTACACATGACAATGTGACACAGTTTGCAAACCATACAATCTATCGATTCTGTGATAAAAATTAGATCCAAAATGTAGATTCTGCAACATACAACCATGTCGCTAACGGGTTAGCAGAAGCTTTCAACAAGACCATAACTAAGTTACTCAAAAAGTTTATTTCATCTAATAAATGCAACTAGAATGATAAGCTTGGTGAATGCCTATGAGCTTACCAGACAAAGGTAAGAACACTAACAAGTAGTACGTCATACTCCCTAATTTATGGATGTGAAGCAGTTCTTCCTTTGGAAATCCAGATTCCATCTCTTAGAGTAGCTCTTTCCAACAAATGGACTACTGAAGATAATGATCATTTATGGTTGTAGAAGTTGGAGGTACTTGACCAAAAATGTCTACAAGCACGACAACGCATTGAGTTATATCATTCTCCCATTTCCAAATATTTTAACAAAAAAAGGTGAAGGAAAGAGTCTTTCAAGTGGGTGACATTGTCTTAGCAGTGATAAGACCTATGGTCATGACGCACAAAAGCAAGAAGAAATTCGTGGCTAAATGGGAGTGCCCGTTCATAGTGGAGTTAGTGTATTCCAACAGAGCTTATATGCTTGATAAAGCTAATGGTGACTTGCTTATGATGCCTATAAATGACAAGTTCCTTAAAAAATAATATGTTTGATCCAAGTTAGATTGATATTTTAAAACAAAATATGTAGTGTCACATTTGTAAAATGTATAGTGATACATGTTTTCGAGCTATCATTTGTATTCAAGAGTCTTGAATATGCCATGGAGGATGGATCCACAAAAAGTTCTCCACTAGGTCTATCTTCAGATCCTACGAAACTTTCTCGTTGAGATCACAAACCAATTATTCTACGCAAAACCCTATATTTGGATCCCAATTGACCCAAAGATCTTTTTTTCTAAATCCAAGCTGGATTACGAATAATCCATTTGCGATTTCCTCTCATAAAATTTCTATTGTCACTCTCTAGTTGAGTTAGTAATGATCCCCAAATGATCGGCATGTCCACTTTATACCTCTAAACAATTTTTAATGACATGCTCGAAACCTGTGTTAGTCAAACACATTCCTTATCATAGCTTCTTGATACTTTCTACCATGTCCATATTACCTATGAGAAAATAAGTCATCTTTTAGCAACATTACTATCACGTCGTCTATATCCCTTATAGTTCGTTCCTCTTCAGAAGACGAAGAGGCACAATCTGAATTGACTGACAATCTCTAAGATATCAGTCAAATAAAATCAGCTATCGAATAATGAGGATTCATCTCTCCTTGACGAAGAAAGCACTTTTTCGCTGGTTGTCTTCCAGCAGAAAGGCTATGATCCCAAGACTCCAGTGGAACAATGAAGAGCAACCTCCTCTCCCCGACCGCTGATCTATTGTTGACGTGGAAGAACGTGCATAACCGCTAACCCACGACCGTCAGGACTCCACCAAGAGCTCTGACTTATTGTGTATGTGCACTACCAAAATAAGACATATTAGTGATGCCTAAAAATGTCTCTAATATGTAAATCTACGTCGCTAAATAAATTTAGCGACATTTATGGGTAGTCATATTTTTTATGGTTGCTAACGCCGAAAATGTCGCTATGAGTCACTACAACGACGTCTTCGAGTGACGACATCACGTTGCTGATTATTTTGAAATTGGCGACGTATAGTGTCAACACATCGCTAATTCAGCGACGTTAGTTATTGTTGCTAAACATCGCCAATTTAGCAACTAAATGAGCAATGTTCTGCTACAATAATTGTCACATGGAAAAAATTGCCATGTCATCCTATTAGCGACATTTAGCTAACGTCAAATACAAAATAGCGATATTCTGATACAAGGTATAGACGCAGCCTTGCATTACTGATCATCACAGGTTGTCGCTGAACGTCGCTAATCTGGAGAAAAATATAAAAAAAATAGCATATAATTTGTAAAATAGTTTCAAAAAAAAATGTCTGCAGCTTATCAAATCACAGTTTATAAAAATACACCCGGAGCAACCCTCCGTTGAATTCTCTGGGTTCGTCGACCCCTTCGGTGGAACACTCAACACCAGTAAATTCCCATGTAGTTAATTTTAATAATAAAATAAAATTATAAGAAAATGACACATTGTCATTACAAACTGAGTCTCAAGAAATAGATACATAAAGTCTGAAATAAATATCCAGGAAGCATCACAACAATCTCAATAAAAGTATGGAATAAATACATAAAAGACCCAAGATCATGGGCTAATACACACACAAACAAATAAACTGTCCCAACTAGGACTATTGTTGATCTGGATGAGGAGGAGGAGCACCGCCGCGCACTTGGCATATGAGCATATCAAACTGCTCCTGTAAAAGCGTCACCGATGTCGATGGAGGTGGAGTCGGGGGTGGTTGTGTCATCGATGGAGTCGGTGTCAATACTGGTGTACTAGGAGAAAGTATATGCTCCAACACTGTCAGTCAAGCGTTGTATGAATCCATGACATATACCAGCCTTGAAGTGCTTTGTTCCACTGACTGGCTTAAAGAAACATGCACCATTTGTAGCCTTTCAGTTCTCTGCGCCACTGATTCGGTCATATAAACCTGCGCCACAGCGCCGCATGCATCCTCGACAATGACTCACCCAGGGGTTACACTGTTCTCTGTTGACTCGGCCAGATCAGTAATGTTATTCTCCATCCTATGGCTCAGAGTCCTGAGCTCCATAATGCTGCGTTCGTGCATATCAAATCATGCCATGATCGTCGTATCATCCGGTTTTGGCTGAGAGTGGGGCTGCTCCATAATCCTCCGTATCAACTTATCATATAGATACGCAATCTGACGGTCAACAATCTCCTGGACTCGTACCGACTCCTGCGAGGGCTGTGGGGAACGCACGCTGGCAGAGGGGGCCTTGGACGACTGCGTCGCAATAAGGGCACTATAGGATCCTGATGAGAACATAAAATATCATATTTTTATTCCTTTATGTATACTCCTTTATGCTCATTTGATTTCTAAAGATCCTTATTATTTTTATATTTTGATCTAGTATGCAATTGGAGTCACTAAATGCAAAATGGAGCTAATTATCAATTCTGGACAATTTTAACACCTTGTAGCAAAATGGTCATAACTTGCTCATCCGAACTCCAATCGAGCTGTTATAAATTAATTTGGAAATCTAAGAGATATAGGTACAATTTTACTGTTTTGAGTTTTCTAAGATTCTAGCTGCATTATGGACCAAATCAGGCTTGAAGTTGAGTCAACTATGTTGTGCACGAAAAGTGGAGCTAAATTAATCATTTTCCTACTTGTTCAAAGATTTTATTTTATTGTTTGGGGGATTGTAACTTCTAGAGGATTTGTGGAAAGATATTGTGGGCTTCAAACAACTAATTTAGAGTGTATAAAAGGGGGTAGAAATTAGGAGAGAAAAAAATAACAACAACACACAACTCTTCTTCTTCTTCTCCAATATTCTTTTAAAGTTTTCATGAACATGCGGAGCTAAAAGTCTTGTTGGTCGAAGAAAACAGAAGCCTTGGAATCAATAAACTTGTGAGATCTAAATTATTTTCATATATTTGATTTATGCTTTGAGTATTGAATATTTTTCTTGTCACGACCCAATTCCGTAGAATCACTTGAGGCGTCCCCCGAATCGTGACCGCCGTGCGGGCCTGGAGTTACGCCCGCACAAGGCTTTAATGATTTGCATAGCAAGCACATATTCAGAGTACGCAGATAAATTGAAACACAGATTTGAAATATAGAAAAGTTCTCTTTATTGATAATGAACATCTATTACAAACTCCTGAACGAGTCAGCTAATATGCCGAACGGCTTACAAAAGGGTTGACTCAAAATGAGATAGCAGTCCTGTACATTACATCCTTTTATAAACTCAAAACGATAAAGACCTCCAGGCTGGAGGATCGCTTTGCCGCGGAGCTGCATTTGTGTATGAAGAGTTGCAGCTTTGGACTTCAAAAGGCTTCAGGGGTGCGGTGAAGATACGCCAACAGCTGGACTGGATCGGGAAGACGACTTCGGCTCCTCGCTCGGTTCGCCTTAGTGCGGAGAACCTGTTTCAACGAGGGTTAGCATATCGAAACATGCTGGTGAAGGCGAGCTACCACGGGGTCCTCAGTCCCGTTGAATGGGGTGTTGCAGACTTTCTTGAAATGGCCCAAGTTGAAGGCAGTCACGTCCCTCGGCCTTGGAATTTGAGGTGTCTCCACTTCAAGCACGAGCTGTCCCACCGGAGTCGTTGCTGTTGCGGTGGAATGGTTGGCAGCCAAAGTCTGAACGATCTGTTGCAGGGCATCTACCTGCTTTTGTTGGACTGAGAATCGGGTCTCTAGATTACTCTCGATCTTGGCTTGGCGAGCATCGTCTCGTTGTCGTTGCGATTATAACATTTGCATTACCCGCTCAAGCGGGTGGACTTGAGACATGCCTCGTTGGCTCCGAGAGCTTCCCGAAGTACCCGAACTGCTTTCTTGTGTTTCGTTCAGTGGTTGCGCTGCAGATTGCGCTGGATCCATTCCTTCAAAAGAAGGTAAATTACATTAGGATCATAATGTATTATGGACTTATTGCATGAACGTATCTCATTTTGGCCTAGCGAGTTCAAGAGTTCGCACAGGAATTTTGATCGTTAAAGGAACTTTTCCAGCACGAAGTCTAAGGAATCTTTGAATCTGTGCTCTGATACCACTATGTCACGACCCAATTCCGTAGAATCACTTGAGGCGTCCCCCGAATCGTGACCGCCGTGCGGGCCTGGAGTTGCGCCCGCACAAGGCTTTAATGATTTGCATAGCAAGCACATATTCAGAGTACGCAGATAAATTAAAACACAGATTTAAAACATAGAAAAGTTCTCTTTATTGATAATGAACATCTATTACAAACTCCTGAACGAGTCAGCTAATATGCCGAACGGCTTACAAAAGGGTTGACTCAAAATGAGATAGCAGTCCTGTACATTACATCCTTTTATAAACTCAAAACGATAAAGACCTCCAGGCTGGAGGATCGCTTTGCCGCGGAGCTGCATTTGTGTATGAAGAGTTGCAGCTTCGGACTTCAAAAGGCTTCAGGGGCGCGGTGAAGATGCGCCAACAGCTGGACTGGATCGTCCGAGGAAGCGATAGACGTGCCACAGTCCCGAAGACCCGGAATCCTGGTTTCGATTGTTGCCCCGAGAATGCTATCGTATAAGGGGACATAATGTATGGAACGAACGTGTGCCTTTGCTAAAGGAAACCCAAGTTGCCTCGATTGTCCCGAACACTCAGTTGGCTAATGCATTGCATTGCAACAAGTCCCTTTCCGCTGCTTACTCGATTGATGCGATGATAGCCAACTATCAACTTAAACGATTGGCCTTGCACGGGCGCAACCCCAGGCCCGTGCGGCATCACGTCCCCCGAAAGCTCGAACGGGCCATTCGCTTGGCTCCCTTTCTCCCTCGCACCCGCGGGACAGGCGCGGTGATTCGCGTCCGGCGCGCCGAGGCACGGTGATACGTGTCCGGTTCGTTAATTCCCGGCCTCACGGGGCGGGGCAGGGCGGAGCGGCGGCCCGGGCGGGACCGGGGCGTGACATTTCTATGCCTACTTTCATGATTGTTTTGTTTAATTACTAGGAGGCCTACTAGTCTATTATCTATTTTGATCTACTGCTAAATTAGACATCAAATCCGTAATTGTTTGATTTTTCTAATTTGTGAAGCAACCAAGATTTAATGAACTACTTTGTTTTATTATATCTTAGGAGAAAAACTTTTCACAAAATTAAATGCAATCGCTTGTGCTTGTGTTGTTTTGCTTCATCGATCTCTTGGTTCTTTAAGAAATTACTTAATTAAATCTGTAGCACTTGTCTTGGATTATTTAGTAATTAAAGCTAATTAGATCACTTGTTTCTAATTATCTATAAGCTTAAGAGAGATAGAAAATACTTCCAACGGTGAATATTCAAAGTATGAGTTAATTTATGTTTGCATCAATGATCAATTTTAATATTCCAATGGTGGATGTTGACTGAGACCAACATTTGTTCCTTTGATTGATTTTAATACTTTAATTGATTTTAGCTCTTCTTAATTTGCTTTAATTCAAAACTCTACCCCTATCCTATTTCATATAGAATAAAGATTAACTAAATACTCTCATGGGATCGATCCTTACTCTCACTACTACAAATAATTTTAAGATTAAAGATTTTATAATTTGGGTGCCTACGACAGCAGACCAAATTTTGGTGCTGTTGTCGGGGAATAATTTTAGTTAATTTTTGTGCCTTTTGTGATCTTTTCTTATAATTAAATCATTTTTGTTTATTAGCAAAACAAAAAAAAATTATTCTTATATACTTTTCTGGATTGCTTGCTATCATTTTATTGATTGTTTTTTATTGTAAGTCGATCTTCTAATCAAAGTAATTTTTAGAGTGATCCAAAAATAGAAAGAACTCTGCGCAGGTTAAGGAAGGAAGCTCAAAGAAACTCTAACGAGAACGACCCTGCTCCGGATTTCCTACTCTCTTGCAATTCTAATCCTGAAGAAGAGGAAGTCATGGCTGCAAATAGAACTTTGAAAGAACTTGCAGCCCCTGATTTGAACCAACACCCTTTATGCATAAAATTTCCTACTTTATATACTACTACTAGTTTTGAATTAAAATCTGGACTAATATATTTATTACCCACTTTTTATGGCCTTGCAGGTGAAGATCCTCACAAGCATCTAAAGGAGCTTCATGTGGTATGCAACAACAATGAAACCTACGGCGATGTCCGAAGAGCAAATCAAATTAAGAGCCTTTCCGTTTTCTTTAAAGGATTCGGCTAAGGATTGGCTCTATTATCTACCCTCTGGGAGCATTGTCACATGGAACAAAATTAAGAGGCTATTCTTGGAGAAATACTTTCCCGCTTCAAGGGCGGCCAATATCCGAAAAAAAATTGTGGGGTAAGGCAACACAATGCAGAGTCTCTCCACGAGTACTGGGAATGTTTTAAAAAATTATGTGTAAATTGCCCCCATCATCAAATTAGTGATCAGCTACTTATCCAGTACTTCTACGATGGCCTCCTACCAACTGATAGAAGCATGATAGATGCTGCTAGCTTTGGTAGATAAAACTCATGAGGTCGCAAGAAATTTAATTGCAAATATGGCGGCAAATTCTCAATAATTTGGCACTAGGTTAGATCTTCCATCTAGGCATGCTAATGAGATAAATATTTCTTCCCTAGAACAACAAATTGCTAGTTTAACGTCTCATGTTCGCTAAATGGTTGTAGGTAACATGCAAACAGCGAAGGCTTATGGGATTTGTTCAGTAGCAGGACATCCAACTGACACGTGTCCAACTCTTCAAGAGGAGTCCAATGAACAAGTGAATGTGGTAGATGCTTTTCCTGGACATCCGCAAAGGAAGTATGATCCATATTCAAACACTAACAATCCAGGATGGAGAGATTATCCCAATTTCAACTATGAAAATCCACAAACAAATTAGCTTGTCAATCAAAATCGCCCAAGTTACCAACAGTACAAGCAACCATATCCTAAACAACAACCAAACCAAACTTCTAACTCTGGTATGTCTTTAGAATATATTATTAAGTCTCTTGCCACTAATAATTTATAATTTCAACAGGAGACAAGGGCCAGTATTCAAAGCTTGGACAATCAAATGAGCCAAATGGCTACAATAATTAATAAGCTAGAGGCACAAAGTTCAGGAAAACTACCATATCAAACGATAGTAAATCCAAAACAAAATGCAAGTGCAATCGTTTTGAGAAGCGGTAAAGAGGTTGACATTCCAGTAAAAGAAGCACCTGCAACGTCAAAACAAAAAGAAGAGAAAAGCATCGTGGCAGACACAAACGTCCCCAATGATGATGAGGCACCCAATTATAAGTTTCCACCCCTTTATGATTATAAGCCAGTACCTCCTTTTCCTCAAGCATTAACAGAATCTAGAAAAATTGAAGAAAATAATGAGTAATATGAGACTTTTCGTAAATGTGAGGTAAATATTCTACTTTTAGATGCTATCAAACAAGTACCTCACTATGCTAAATTTTTAAAAGAATTGTGTACAATAAAGAAAAAACAAAAGCTTAAAGGATGTAAAAATATAAAAGTTGGGGAGAGTATTTCTGCAGTAATTCAACGAAAACTCCCTATGAAATGCAAAAGATCCTAGAATATTTACTATCCCTTGTAAGATAGGTAACAATAAATATGAGAAAGCCATGTTAGATTTAGGAGCTTCTATCAATGTCATGCCATATTCTATATATGAATTTTTAAATCTTGGACCTCTGAATAAAACTGGTGTTGTAATTCAATTGGTTGATAGATCTAATGCCTATCCTAAGGGAGTAGTCGAGGATGTTCTTGTACAAATTGATAATTTAGTTTTTTCTACTGATTTTTATGTGCTTGATATGGAAAATGGCGATCAAACTGCTCCAATTTTGTTAGGAAGACCATTTTTAAAGACATCCACGACTAAGATAGATGTTCATAGTGGCATAGATGTTCATAGTGGCACACTTACTTTGGAATTTGATGGTAAAATTGTTAAATTTAATATTTATGATGCCATGAAATATCCTGATGATGATAATACTATTTATTCTATTGATGTGGTTGATTATTTAGCACATGATATTTTTAAACTTGATGGCAAAGATGGATTGGAAGTGGCCATTAGTGAGCATATTGAAAAGGAGCATAAAGAGTTAGCTTTGAGTTCTAATTTACAGGAAACTATTGCAGCATTGAATAATTTTCCAAAAATACAATAGTCAGGTAACGTTTCTTATATTTCATTACCAATTTCTAATAAGAGGCATTTACCCTCTGTTTTGCAGGCCTCTATTCCAGACTTGAAGCCTCTCCCTAGTCACCTCAAGTATGTATTCCTTGGAGATGGAGGAACATTACCAGTGATCATCTCCAATAAACTTAGTGCACCACAAGAAGAAAAGCTTGTGCAGATCCTTAAGGAGCATAATACGGCTATTGGTTGGACAATTGCGGATATAAAAGGAATTAGTCCATCTACATGCATGCATCGCATCTTACTTGAGGAAGGAGCAAAACCTTTCCGTCAACCGCAAAGAAGATTGAACCCACCCATGATGGAGGTAGTAAAAATGGAGATCCTAAAACTTCTTGAAGTTGGAGTGATCTATCCTATTTCGGATAGCCAGTGGTTAGCCCGGTGCAAGTGGTTCCTAAAAAGACTGGATAACTGTCCTGAAGAATCAAAATGATGAGTTATTTCCCACTAGTATCCAGAATGGGTGGAGGGTTTGTATAGATTATAAAAAATTAAATGCTAAAATTCGAAAGGACCACTTTCCTTTACCTTTTATTGAACAAATGCTTGAAAGGTTAGCTGGTCATTCTTACTATTCTTTTCTTGATGGTTATTCAGGTTATTTTTAAATTACAATTGCTCCGGAGGATCAAGAAAAGATAACTTTTACATGCCCATTTGGAACTTTTGCATATCGTCGCATGTCATTTGGTCTTTGCAATGCCCCAGCTACTTCCCAAAGGTGTATGGTTAGCATATTTTCAGACTATGTTGAGCATATTATAGAAGTATTTATGGATGATTTCACAGTTTATGGAGACTCATTTGATAAATGCTTGCATCATCTTACACTTGTTCTTCAAAGATGCATAGAAACTAATCTTGTGTTAAACTCTGAAAAATGCCATTTTATGGTTGAACAAGGTATAGTTTTGGGTCATATTGTTTCATTTAAGGGAATTGAGGTAGATAAAGTCAAAATTAATATTATTCAATCTTTACCTTATCCCACCAGTGTGAGGGAAGTTCGTTCTTTTCTTGGACATGCATATTTTTATCGAAGATTCATCAAAGACTTCTCCAAAATAGCGTTATCCCTTTGCAAGTTGCTACAAAAGGATATGGCTTTTGAAATTGATGAAGCATGTAAAAAGGCATTTGATACACTAAAGAAACTATCGACTTCTACCCCAGTTATCCAGCCCCCAGACTGGAACGTGCCTTTCGAGATAATATGTGATGCAAGTGATTATGCAGTAGGTGTTGTTTTGGATCGAAGAGCATATCACGCCATTTTTTATGCTTTAAGAACTTTGAATGATGCGCAAAAAAATTATTCTACTACTGAAAAAGAACTTTTAGCTGTTGTTTTTGCTTTAGAAATTTTTTGATCATATTTGCTTGGTACTAAAGTCATTGTTTATTCTGATCATACAGCTCTTCGCTATTTGTTAATAAAGAAAGAGGCAAAACCAAGGTTAATTCGATGGATACTTCTTTTAAGTGAATTTGATTTGGAGATCAAAGACAAAAGAGGGACAGAAAATCGTATTGCAGATCATTTAAGTCGTTTAGTTCATATGGAGGATGAACTTTGTCTGCAAGAAACGTTCCCTGATGAGCAATTATTTGCTTCAAGTGTGACATTACCTTGTTATACAAATATTATAAATTATTTGGTTACTAATATGTTTCCTCCTGACTTGTCAAAGGCTCAAAGAGATAAGATCAAAGGTGATGCCAAATTCTATGTATGGGATAACCCATACTTGTAGAAGCATTGTGCAGATCAAGTGATAAGAAGGTGCGTTCATAAAAATAAAATTATTTTAATTCTCACCTTTTGTCATTGTTATGCATGTGGAGGACATTTTGGAGCTAAGAGGGCGACAAAAAAAAATTAGAATGTGGTTTCTATTGGCCGTCTTTATTTCGTGATTCATATTCTTTTTGTAAAACATGCAATAATTACCAAAAAAAAAAGGTAATATATCTCAAAGGAATGAAATGCCATAAAATCCTATACTATTTTGTGAAATTTTTTATGTTTGGGACATCGATTTTAGGGGACTATTTTCTGTATCTTTTGGTTATGTTTATATTTTGCTTGCTGTTGATTATGTATCAAAATGGGTAGAAGCTAAAGCTACTAGGACTGATGATTCTAAAGTTGTTTCAAATTTTATCAAATCCAACATATTCTCCAGGTTTGGGATTCCAAGAGCCTTAATAAGTGAACGAGGCACACACTTTTGCAATCGAACCGTGGAGACGTTGCTGAGAAAGTACCATGTGACCCACAAGGTGTTAACTGCCTATCATCCACAAACTAGTGGACAAGCGAAAGTGTCAAATAGAGAGATCAAGTCCATCATTGAAAAGACGGCCAATCCAAGTAGAAAAGATTAGAGTTTGCACTTGGATGATGCTTTGTGGGCGTATAGAACTGCATACAAGACGCCTATCGGTATGTCACTTTACCAGTTGGTGTTTGGGAAATCATGCCATCTTCCTGTTGAGTTAGAACACAAGGCTTATTGGACTATCAAGAGTTTTAATATGAAGACATATGAAAATGGAGAACATAGGAAATTATAACTACAAGAGTTGGAGGAAATTCGCAATGATGCCTATGAGAATGCTCGAATTTATAATAAGAAAACGAAGGCTTTTCATGACAAGATGATCTCTAGGAAGGTGTTTCAAGTTGGTCAAAAAGTCCTTCTATACCAGTTACGACTTCGTCTGTTTTCGGGTAAATTACGTTCTCGTTGTATTGGACCTTTTATTGTTACTAATATTTTTTATCATGGTGCAGTTGAAATTTAAAGTTTAGCAACTTCCAAAATGTTCAAGGTAAATGGCCAAAGGCTTAAGCTTTTCTATGAAGGTTTTAAAGTAGAGAATGTGGATGAATTGGACCTTGAGGATCCAATTTGTACCAATTGAAGGAGGAAACATCCATGCCAATAAACAGAGGCAACCCAAGGGGAGTTTGTTCTTATTCTTATTCTTATTCTTTCATTTTTATTTTGCCTTTTTCTTGCATTTCACCTTACATTGGGGACACTGTCAGTTTTAAGTTTGGGGGAGGGGATTTACTTTATTTTAAGCATTTTTAGTTTGCTGTTTTAAAAAAAAGAATTTTTTTAAATAAAAGAATTTTGTTTTTTTGGATTTTAATGATTTTTGGTTGTGTATGTCATGAGTAAGATTCAACTAAATTTGAAAATTTCATAACATGATTGAATAAGTATTTTTTTTTTAACTTAGAATTAATTATTCTAGTTTTTATTATTGAAAATGGAAGTATCTAAATTTGGTAGACAAAAGTCAGTGAGGTTTTGAGCCTTTAGACTGACACATCAGTCTCATTATTCTTTCATGAGAGATATTCTTCCACTGATTTGTTTCTTTAGAACTTGCTTTGATTCTCTTCGAGGTCACATTGACACATGCATGCATGAACATGATTAAGGCCATCTTTGTTATGTGTTACATAAGCTAAATAGCCCACCTTGTAATTAATTTTCTTTTTGTTGAACCCCTTTAGATTTATTGCCTTTTTCTTGGTATACCCACATTACAAGCTTTCAACCTGTAATATTTATATCTTTACCCAAGTCGCAAAGCTAGTGGAGCATTGTTGATCATTATGATATGTATGGGTGTCCGAAGAAATAAGTGTGGGGGTGTCTAAATTTGTGGTTTGGTTACAACCAACAAAATGGAACATATTTTCATCCTCAAATTTACTAAGTTCCATTATTGTTCAAAAAAAAAAAGTAAAAAAAAAAGAGAAAAAAAAGAGAAAAAGAAAAAAAGGGGGTGGAAGTTGTTTTACATTATTTAAATACTTTAAAAGCCAAATTAAAGATGTTGCAAAATGGGGTGATTGATTTTACATGTTTTATATTGAGATTGAGTTGATTCATTTTTGCTCCACTAGTTTTGATGACTTTTGAGCTACACTCCCAAATATATTCCACCTTAATCCTAAGCCACGTTAAAACCCATGAAAAGTCCTTATGATTTATGTTATGCATGTGATCCCAGTGGTGGAGAATGAGAAGATATGCAAGCTTATGGTTGATCATTTCTTCTGGAATAAATTTGAGTGAAATATATACCTTCAAACACATGAGAGTTGAGTGTTTATTCCCAGAGGGTCTACCTATTTAGTTTACTCCATTTTTCAAGTAAAAATACCTACTAAGTAATTAGAAGTTGTTTAAGAATATATGTTCATGATATGTTATGAGTTTTGAAGAGCTTGGTTATTTTTATTTATGACATTGCAACCTTGATTTTTTTTTGGAAAAATAAATTAGAGTTTCGTCCAAGGACGAGCAAAGGTTAAGTGTGTGGGTATTTGATGAAAATATAAAATATTATATTTTTATTCCGTAATATATATTTTTTTATGCTCATTTGATGTCTAAAGATCCTCATTATTTTTATATTTTGATCTAGTATGCAATTGGAGTCACTAAATACAAAATGAAGCTAATTATCAATTCTGGATAATTTTAACACCTTGTAGCAAAATGGTCATAACTTGCTCATCCGAAGTCCAATCGAGCTGATCTAAATTGATTCAAAAATCTAAGAGATAGAGGTACAATTTTACTGTTTTAAGTTTTCCGAGATTCTGGCTGCATAATGGACCAAATCATGCTTAAAGTTGAGTCAACTATGCTATGCACGAAAAGTGGAGCTGAATTAACCATTTCCCTACGTTGTTTTATTATATCTTAGGAGAAAAACTTTTGACAAAATTAAATGCAGCCACTTGTGCTTGTGTTGTTTTGCTTCATCGATCTCTTGGTTCTTTAAGAAATTACTTAATTAAATCTGTAGCGCTTGTCTTGGATTATTTAGTAATTAAAGCTAATTAGATCGCTTGTTTCTAATTATCTAAGCCTATGAGAGATGAAAAATACTTCCAACGGTGAATATTCAAAGTATGAGTTAATTTATGTTTGCATCAATGATCAATTTTAAGATTCCAATGGTAGATGTTGACTGAGACCAACATTTGTTCCTTTGATTGATTTTAATACTTTAATTGATTTTAGCTCTTCTTAATTTGCTTTTATTCAAAAATCTACCCCCATCTTATATCACATAGCATAAATATTAACTAATTACTCTTCGTGGGATCGATCCTTACTCTCACAACTACAAATAATTTTAAGAGTAAATGTTTTATAATTTGGGTGCCTATGATAGTATACCAGATCCCATACCATAGTACGTACCCCACTAAGACCACTAACGATGGTCATCCACAACTCATCCTCCGACGGAGATGAGGGGGGATACAAGAAAGTACCAGCCCCTCCCTCGGTAGGTGCAGTAGCAGCCTGTTGTGTTGACCGCTCACGGAACCTAAGATACTCATCCTAGAAAAATATGCATCTCATCCCTCGATAAGCGTACTTTTAACTATCCACTCGTCATGGACATTAATATCTAAGCTACTAATTATAACTACATTGATATTTATTTTAAAAAATTAAGTCATTAAAATTAACAAAATATAAAATAATACTTACATAGCTATGTATGGCCCTCTCATCGATGAGCTGTCCGCCCTTTCGATGGGTGGCCAGGAAGATGGTCACCATATTAGCGTCCTCACTCCTCTGTCCCTGTTAAAAAGTATATTATTTATTATTAAAATTAAATATTTTATCCTATTTTGATTCAAATTATATATATTTAATAAAATATATACCAGACGACGAAAATATTTCAACATCGGAATGGAGCCACCACACTACTTCCATGCCTTCTTCCTCACCGCCTTCATCTTCTCCGATCTTTCCTTATACTTGGAATCATTGAATCTAGCTCTCATCGCAATCCACTACTCAGGCATGATCCAACCTTTGATTGGTTGTCTGGATCGATCACGAGCCTTCTGGTCGTCGATTGCATCATGGACCAGCTTGGCGGTGACGACTGAAAATATCTTCTCAATTAACTCAACCCGGTGTGGTAGATAGAAATATATTTTCTACAAGAAGTAGTAGTAAGTTATATAATATGCATAAATTAGATGATTGATATTAAAAGCAAATATACTTTTACCTTGAAGTACATGCGCAAACCAGAATGCCTTCCTCTCATCTGAAGCATCCGAGTAGTTGATCCAAGATCCACCATAGTTGTTCCTCAGAAAATGTTTCAGTGCTCTCTGTACCGTCGAGGGACGATATCTATACAACGATAATTAAATTCATGAAAAAGTAAATATGTAGATATATGCATAAGAAAATGTTAACTAATTAACTTACTTTGTAGGCTTGTCGCCCAAATCTCCATCATCGTCTCGTCTGGAGGTGCGCATGGATGATCACTTTGATATAGAGACGAAGAAGGCACAATCTCCTCGACCTTGTCCATATGCTCATATGTCTCCATGGTACCGTCAGTAGACGGAACGTTGGACAAAGTAGTAGTTTAAGGCTTGGAACTGCTTGTCCCAGGAGTACTGCCACGTACCGTCAATGCAGTCAGGGATGTGAGTGGTCGAAACAGTGGATGTAAAATTCCCTTCCTAGAAAATCGTATAAACCCTTTTATTTATTAATTATTAATTAAATTGTAGTAATTAGGTCTAAATAGGAGAAATAGATTTTTAATAATTTTTATGTTAGGTGCTCGGGCACTTAGATGACTTGTGGGACCATCATGAATTTTTCGAAATTTATTCCATGTAGGAGACCCCTTAAGCAGTTGCTAGCCTAACGATGTGCAATACCCTAATCCATAAATTTTCTTATGAGTATATATATATATATGTATATACAAATATATATATATATATATGTATATATATTTTATAAAGAAAGAAAGAAAAAGAAAAGAAAAGAAAATAAGAATTAATATAATAATAATATTTATAAGTTACTACTTATATTACTTAAAGTTCCTAAGGGAACTTGCTTCAGCAACCAACTTTTGCTTTTCCCATTCAGCCGAAATTTGCTTTTCCCATTCTTTAGAAACTTGCATCCATGCAGCAGCAAACAAACACCCCTTGGCCGAATGCTTAGCGGCCAAACCCAAAAACCCGATCCAACCATCCATATCCCTCTCTCTCTCCTTAATATATATATATATATATATATATATATATATATATAGTTTCATCCCAAAAATCCTAACCTAATTTCCAGACCTCCTCTTCCCATCTAGAGCCGTCACCGCAGCCAGGGAAGCCCCGCCAAGCCATCCAACCATCCCGTCAACGTCGACATCGCGAACTGCAGTCTCCCACTCGAGGCACCTTCGCTCCGACGTGATTTTCCGTCGACTCACTCGACCAAACGTTGTTCCGTTTTCATAGGTATGATCATCCCTTAACCCTCTCCAATATTTATTTTATAGCCTACCTCGGAAAACGTGTGCCCCTAGGTGAAAAACAGCGCCCAAGTCAGCGCGAACAGACAGAATTCTGCAATCGCAGAATTCCAGACTGACCACCCAAGTTGTCGAGTTCGTATCTCCTACCACAGAGATCCGAATTCGGTGATTCTTTTTGATACCTGTAGATTACATGACCTAGTTTATTTTTTGTATAATAACTTTGTGCTATTAGTCGCTGTGGACAGAATTATATTCGTCACAAAACTGTGCGCACCCACTTTTTTCGGTTTTCCAAAAGTTGGAGATTGGAGCGCGCCCCGCCAATCGGGACCGCCCCGCCGTGTGCCAAGTATACCGAATGGTGCATGCAGCATAACGGAACATGTGAAAATTCGTGGAGACTGATTCGGACGCGTGTGCGCGCCGGAATCAGGCCGTATCCGCGGACACATTTCGTGTCGCCACTTTTGTGGAACTCGCGCGTATTTTGTGCACGCTTGTCAGATTGCGACGAAACTTGCGCCACTGGACTCGTGGTAATGCGCTGGTCCTGTGACCCAATTTTCATGCATTTCTGAGACGGTTGACCAGATCGCCAATTGGCGGGCCCACAGTTGACTTTTTGGACCAAATTTTGTTCGGCTCATCGGAATCCAAATTTGGACATACCGTTGAGTTCGTATTGACATTTAGAGTTGTTTGACCTATAGTTTGTCCCATTTAGAGACTGTTACCCTTGGCACGCTTTTCGGTGTAAAGTGGGCCACATGTGGACCCCACTTTTTCCTGAAATTACCGTTTTGCCCCTGTGTCCAAATTGGACGAAAGGGATGTGCTTTTTAGCTATTTTGCTCATTCTGGGAACGTTGGTGGTGTTTATTTCAGCATCCGGAGACGTTCATTCTGAGGCCGTAGTTTCTGACTCTTGGTGTTGACATTGGGACACTACATTTTGCAGCTTCTTGCCAGGCAAGATACCTTGCCAAATTGTTTACAGTACTTTGCATGCTATTTATATTTCTGTTTATTTATTTCATTTCTGTATAGTTCTTGCATGTGTAGTTTTTCTTTCAGTCATTACTATATATTAGATATGTTGACACACACATGGCACTTAGTATCATAGAGGACAATCATTAGGCGTACGGGCTTTTAACCACTCTGGTAAACCGTAGTATATAGCTCGCACTACGGGCGTGTGTCGCGCTGGTCGCTACCCCAGAGGTATGTCAATTTCTGATGTTCTAGACGGGTGTGTGAGTTGTGAGGCTTAGATCGAGTAGACTACCCTTGCCCATACGTCGAAAAGTTATCACTTGCATTCATATAGATTGTCTTGTACAGCGTACTTATTTATTTTCACATTATATGCATGTTTACTGTATTCAAGTTGGCTCATATTTTCTGTATCTTGTTGCGTCCCTCTGAGGACCTGGTCCGCTGCCAGGTGTATCTGCTCTTGAGTATTTGCAGGAGTACGGGCCTGGACCTGACGCATTATTTTCTGTCGAGGAGATCTTACCTTCTGAGTATCGTTGATTATCTGGCGATGTATTCTTTTAGCTGATACACTTCTGTATTCATATTATTTTATAGTGGAGATTTTACACTCCTCTCTCATTTTAGTTTTGGATATAGTCATTGGTAGTGGATTTGTCTCCACCCGACTAGTATTTTAGATATTTCAGACTCCTTATTCTAGTTTAGTATTTCTTTTCTATGACTTGTTGTGTGGATGAGATTAGCATATCTGTGATTTGTGACATTTTACATACCACATGTGAGTTTATATTCATATTACAGCGTACGTATGGGTTATGGTTTCCATATATTGGAGTTGCCATATCCATGCGGCTGGCATGCTTACGTGTTCCTAGTCCTACGTATTTGGGACTGGGGCGTGACAGTGGAGTACTTGGGACGATGGTCCATAACCAGTAGTCGGTACCGGCGGAGCACTTTATCTAAAGGCTCTATTTCGGGACTGACGGAACAATCTGCGTTGTCCTGTCATACATGATAATAACATATGATGATAAAATATATATATATATATATATATATATATATATATATATATATATATATATATATATATATATATATATATATATATATATATAACATGAACAAAATAAAATGAAGAAACAAATATAGTACATGGCCACAAGTCTGAATGGAATTGCATAGTAAATAACTAGTACATGTCACAAGTCTAAATAAATTTTATTTTATTTTTAATCCTTTTCTGAAAATTCATCTTCTTCGTCTTTCTCGTCCTCCTCTTCTTGATCCTCCTCATCTTCACTTCCATCAACTTCGTCTTCCTCTTTGGATTATTCTATCTCTTCTACATAATTAGAAGTGTAATGAGTAACTTCTAATGAGTCTACATCTACTATATTTGTTACAAGAGGTAGCTCATCCTCCTGGGAAGCTATTTAGTCAATGTCAAAGGTATTTCTATCTTTATTCTTGCATACTTCCCACCAGTCCGACCTCGTTATTTTTCATCTATGATAAGTTATGAGGTACACGAGTTGAGCCTAACTTGATAGGATAAATGGTTCGTGGTCTTGATATCAACGCTGGTAAGTCTAAAATAAAGAAGAAAAATATAGTATATGGCCACAAGTCTAAATAATATTGCAAAAAAAATAACTAGTACATGTCACAAGTCTAAATGGATGGTGCATTCTACATTCAAAAATAAAATACATGTCACAATTCTAAATGGATTTTATTTTATTTTTAATCCTTTTTTGAAAATTCATCTTCTTTGTCTTCCTTGACCTCATTTTCCTGATCCTCATCATCTCTACTTTCATCTACTTCGTCTTCCTCTTTGGATAATTTTACCTCTTCCACATGATTAGACGTGTAATGAATAACTTCCAATTATCAACATCTACTATATTTGTTACAAGAGGTAGCTCGTCCTCCTGGTAAGCTATTTAGTCAATGTCAAAGGTATTTCTAGATTTAGTATTGTATACTGCCCACCAGTCCGACCTCGTTGTTCCCCATCTAGGATAAGTTATAAAGTATACGAGTTGAGCCTAACTTGATAGGACAAATGGTTCGTAGCCTTGATATCAACACCGATAAGTTTAAAATGAAGAAGAAAAATATAGTATATAGCCACAAGTCTGAATGGAATTGCATAGTAAGTAACTAGAACATGTCACAAGTGTAAATGGATGGTACATTCTACAGTCAAAAATATAATATATATATGTCACAAGTCTAAATGGATTTTATTTTATTTTCAACCCTCTTCTAAAAATTCATATTTTTCGTCTTCCTCGTCCTCCTCTTCCTGATCCTCCTCATCTTTACTTTTATCTACTTCGTCTTCCTCTTTGGATACTTCTACCTCTTTTATATGATTAAAAGTGTAATAAGTAATTTTTAATTAGTCATCATCTACTATATTTGTTACAAGAGTAGTTCATCCTCCTGTTAAGCTATTAGTCAATGTCAAAGGTATTTCTAGCTTTAGTCTTGCGTACTGCCCACTAGTCCGACATCGTTGCTCCCCATCTAGGATAAGTTGTGAAGTGCACGAGTTGAGCCTAACTTGATATGACAAATGGTTCGTAGCTTTGATATCAACGTCGGTAGTTTATATCCATAAGACCATGCTTGTCAATTTTTTATCCTTGATCTTGGATCGGATCGAACCAATCACAATTGAATAATACGATCTTAGCAGGCTCAGTGCCATAATTATATGTCAACTCCATTATCTCTCATAAGACTTCAAAGAAACTATTGCCTACATCGACGTCTTTGTAGTTTTAAGATTTGATACACAAACAACTATTTCTCGTGTAATCGAGATCCAGGAAGCTATCTTTGATCTGGGCATTTGTTGACTTAAACCTAAAATCATTCTCACAATAGCTTGGTCAAATTTTGACGCAAAAATTGGCTCATTGGCTAGAGTTCTAATAGATTTATTCTCAAGTGTTGTATCTGGACGATCGACCTAAATATCAAATAAACGATATAAAGTTCAACTTTTCATTAATTATTGTGCAAGTGCATACACAAAAAGTAATTACCGAGATCCTTTTATATATGCTCAACCAAGAATAAAAATGATGTCTCATTTCTTGTTCTACTTCTTCATCTTTTATGTATGGTCTACTCGACCTCACTTCATCATTAAATGTGCTAAAAACCACGAAACATTGGCCGATTAGTGTAATAATATTAGCATATACTATTATACTGAAAAAAATGGATGTGGACGTATTAATTAATTGCCCCTCCAGCTTCTCTACTTCATTCTCATCGTAGTTGATTAATATATACAACTGAGCAGCCCTTAGCTCGTCGTCATTTAAATATTTCTTCTTTATTTTTTTCGAAGGCTTTCCAAAAATATTGAATACTTTCAGTATTGCATCATTAGATTCTCGATATCCTTCGTCGTTTCTCAAGGCTCTCGTTAGATTAGTAGTAACATAAGGCTTGAAATACATCAAGCAAAACTTCGTAATCTCTTCGAGAACATCGGCGTCACAAATAGAACCCTTGACATGTGCCTTATTTTTTACCTTTCTTTTAGGTGGTTCAGATGCTGCTCGAACGGGTACATCCACTGATAACCGACAGGTCCACCAACGCGTGCCTCATAGGATATATGAATTGGCAAATGCTTCATGGAGTCAAAGAATCCAGAAGGGAACACCCTCTCGAGCTTGCATAGTGTTATTGTAATATCATTCTCTTGCTTTTCTAGACGATCGACGAGCATCTTAGTAGAACAAAGACCTCTGAAGAGTATGCTAAGATCTGTCAATGGATCCCAAACGACCTGCGGTAAGAATTCCCGAAATGTAATCGAATTTAACCTCTCCATGAATACGTGACAATCATTGTTCTTCATATCCGTCAGTTTATTCTTCTTCGGATTGACACATCTTCTCATATTTAGGACGTATCTATCTAAAAAATTTAGGCCCTGAATCCATATACAAAATATTTCTTTATCCTCATTGTCCAGTGAGAAAATTGCCTTAGGCTGCTTATACTTTCCATTCTCTTCCTCTATCAAATACAATGTTGGACGTCTACATATATCTTTCAAGTCCAACCTAGCCTTAGGAGTGTCTTTTATTTTTTACTTTACGTCCATCATAGTATTAATTATGTTGTCAAACACATTCTTCTCGATATACATGACATCAAGATTATGTCTGATCTGATTGGTGCTCCAATATGGCAAGTCCCATAATATACTCATCTTCGTCCAATTATGAGTTCGACCAAATCCATCACACTTGTATCTCTTTGTAGGCTCTTCGATAGAATTTGGTGAATCTTTGATCTATTTCCATATCGTGTCTCCGAGCCAGCTTGACGGTGGATTGGCCTACTCTACAACACCGGCATGAAAAGCATTCATGTTCCTTCGGAATGGATGATCCTTCGATAGGAATTATCAATGACAATCGAAGAATTTCAGTTTTCCTCCGTGTTTCAAACAAAAAACCTTTGTGTGGTCCATGCAATACGGACATGAGAGACGACCATGAGTGCTCCATCCTGATAATATTCTATAGGCTAGAAAGTCATTGATGGTCCACAAAAGTGTTACCCTCATCTGAAAAAAAATTCTTTCTAGAAACATCATACGTATTGGTATCTACTTTCCATAGCTGATTCAACTTATCTATCAATGGTTGTAAGTACACATCGATGTTCTTCTTCAGATTGTTCGGACCCGGGATGATAACGGTTAGGAACATATATGGAGTCTTCATGCACATCAAAGACGGTAGGTTGTATGGAGTGACGATCACATGCCAACATTAATACTAGGAGCTTGAAGTCTGAATGGGGTAAAACCGTTGGAGGAGAGCCCCAATCGGACATTACGCAGATCTGAAGCAAAATCGGGATACTCTCAATCAAAGTGCTTCCATGATTCTCCATCGGATGGATGATCCAACACTCCTTCAATTTGTTCCCGCATGTGTCAACTCATGTTTTTGGAAGTCTCCTTCACCATAAGCAACCTCTCCAACCGTGACGTCAAAGGCAATTAGTGCATCAAATTGGTCAGTTTTCTTGCACCGCCAGTCCTCCATGTATCAGTTTTCTTGTAGAGATCAGCACCACAAAATCTGTACATTTTTTCATCATTGTCGTCTTTGTAGTACAACATGCACCCGTTGTATCAATTTTCTCGTATTCCAGCCAGAGCGATCTCACCATTATCTTAGTTCGGTAGAAGTCTTTAGGTAACTTGGCACCCTCCGACAATATCTCTATAATCAATTCCATTAACCGTTTCTAGCATTCTTGTGACATATTAAAATTAAACTTGATTCTCAATAATCTTGTAACTACCTCCAACGGTGAATGATTCTCACAACCAGGATATAATAGAGTCTTTGCATTCTCCAGCAACTCCATGAGCTTCGCAACATCGATATTCGGTGCCTCCTCTGTACCATGATTGTTCGGATTAAAACTGTCCCATACCGTCGAAAATCATATTCACCCACCCGTCTTCGTAATCAACGTGGTCGTAGACATCCATATACGGCTCCACATAAGGGTCCACATCCGATTCTAAAGCACAAGCTATCGGTATGAGATCCACTGATAGTAATTCGGCATAAAATCCTTCGACTACAAATAAAATATGGCATCCACTTCTGGATGATATTTTAAGTTGCGACATCTCACACACAGACACTTAATTTTGGTGTCATCTACGTACTGGGGGAACGTCTTGTTGAACTACAGAAACTGCTCCACCCCATATATAAATTTATCTTGCACACCGCACATGTCATCAGGATGACAGTTATACATCCACGAACGATGCCACAAGTAGTAACTCATATCCATTTTTAGATACTTCTACAAAGATGGGTACACATTGTTCAAGTATATTGTTCAAATAGATTAATACATAAAGCAATATCTTACTCGATTTTGATAATTAAACCCTAAACACTTTATACCCATGTAATGGGTTACAACTAAATTTCAACATTATCACTGTCGTTTATTTTCCATCTTCATATTCATACATTCACATATTTGCTAGTTCTTCTTCTGCTAATATATATATATATATATATATATATATATATATATATATATATATATATGTGTGTGTGTGTGTGTGTGTGTGTGTGTGTGTGTGTGTGTGAACAAAAATTGCTAACACCTTCTTCCTCACTCTCACCCACATAAATCTGAATCCTTTGTTCACATAAGACTTCCAATACACACATGTATACTTCATATTTTCATCACAACACTTTTTAGGTTCTTATTTTAACTGCTACAGCTCCATGAAGGAACACACACACACACACAGGTGGAATCTGTCATGCCTCAATTTCTGCTAAATCGATAATTGTTCCCCGGGTGTGATGTCGTATGGGCTTACAACTTTGACACAAAATTAACATACAAAGCATTTCAAACATCAATATGAATGAAACTACTTTAGCACAGTGCGATGGCATAGTCTACTGGCTCATATGATCAATTCACAAGTTATGTACTATTCATTGAGTAGTTATAGATGAATAAGTTCTAACTACAACTGAACACAAAATAGCTATATGTATAACGGACATTCACGCATCAATGTGATCGTTGAGAATTCTATGTGACAAGCATTATAAGTGTTTCAAGTCTACTTCTTCTTTATTCTGGCTCAATTTTATTCTTTTGGTATTGTTGATCGGAATGCACAAATAAGTCAATTTATTAGGAATGAAGACTTGGAAGAAGGGCATAAATCGGGAGTAAAGCCAGTCACAAGTTGGTGAACTAGAAAAAAAATTGGAGATCTTCAAGACCCCGCTTGCGCGTCGCCTACACGATCACCTACACGCACCAACAGATGATCAATATCTCCTGCTTTGGTCGCCAAGGGTTCGATACAAAATACAAAATCCTAAGAACGAAGGCAATGAAATCCATTAAAACCGTTCAAGAAAACGCAAGTCACAAAACTAACACGAAAGCAACCAAGCGGCATCGAAAACGGGCAAGGAAACCAACGCAACGAAAATGCTCCTCTCGACTCTACCGGCGAGTCCTTCCTTGAGGCACGATCTGTTGAATGTGGGACCTGATTCCGAAGAAACCAATCTATAACGAGAAAAGGATCTTAATTCAATCTGTCCCGATCGAACGATTCCAACTATTTCTTAGCCGCGCTCCCCGAATAGGGGGAACAGGGCACTACAGAATCCATAGCTCAATTGGGAACACATATACGGTACCCTGACTGTAAAAATACTCACCTATTTACACTTATGGGTTCATCCACTACACTAGGAGAAAAAACCACGATTGTTTACAACTCACAACACTTATCTAATATTCTCTTCCTAGATTCACACAACATAAGGAAGTATACTCTACTCCTATAACTCACAGTTTATCATCACCTCTAAAATAACTACACACAATAAGTACAAGGGAATCATTACAATCCACTATTTGTTCATTAGTTCACTTTCTATACTCATGCTAGGCACCCAATAGGAAGAGAGATAAAGTACTAAGACTCACACACACAACTCATAATTAGTTAATTTTTAATATTTACACGGACGCACACACACAGTATAGAAAGGAGATCATCAACCTCCCTACTACTAGGAGGAAGGAACACCCAAGTCTACATAGACAATACCCTACTTTCTTTATGTTCTTGTTTTAATGCCAACAATCATTAAAATTAATGATACCATAATTTGTCATTATCAAAATCTAAATCCATATTGTGTTAGCTATCTCTTCTATTTTGATAAATGACAATTTGAGCATATGTGCTTGAAATTAAAACATTTGTGTGTGTACACTAGTATGACCAAGAAGCAAGAAATAAACACCAAGTATATAATCCATATAACACAGAGTTAAATAGAGACCCAAATATAGTATAATACATAAGTGAAAGACATAAATGAAAATACAGACACACGACAATTAGAACACCAACAACTACAGTAGATCGTATCAATTATGTGTCGTGTCGAATACATTTCACACACTCCAAAGCATAACAGTAGATTGTATCAATTATGTGTTGGTGTCGCCTGTGTCCGTATCATATCGGATCCAACCACATTCTTCCAGATATTAAGCTTAGTGTTTACATGAAAATGATATATTTAGGGGTTAGGGTTTACCTGACCGAGGAAGGGGGTTGTCTAACCAGAGCGCGGAGGGGGGGTCACGGTAGTGGGGAGCCGACCGAACTAGGAGGGGGGTCACGGTAGTGGGGAGCCGACCGAAACGCGGAGGAGGGTCACGACAGTGGGGAGCCGACGAAGCCGACCAGATCGCGAAGGTGAGCTGGAGCGCCGGGGTGGATCAGGGCGGTAGGGGGGAGGAAATTTCAATTTTGGGGTCAAAATTTTTGAGGGATCAGAGAATTAAGGGAAAGTGAATTCTGATCGGCTATATTAAATAATTTAGCGACGCCGAAAAATAATGTCACTAAACGTCACAAAAATTAATAATTTAGCGCTGTGTCGTAATATATGTCTCCACCCGTCGTTAAATCTTTTACTGCTGGCAAAGTTTAATGACTTATAGCAACAAAATATTTCATAATAGCTAACTGTAGCCGCTGAACATCGTAATTCATCACCGATAGCGACATTGGGCGACGTTTCTTCTTAACGTCGCTAATTTCCATAAATTTAGCGACGTTTCTATTTGGAATCGCTGATAATGTCGCTAAATTGACTTATTTTGATAGTGGTGGATAGATGTTTGCAATCATCAACCCGCCACTTCCTCCATTATTGTATCATGGTACGTACAATCACAACTACAAAAGCCACGTGGTGCCCTCGCCTTGTTTTCAGAAAATGTTCTTCGCTTCGTGCACAAGAAACAAGCTACGATCATGCCCGATTATCGCTCGTACATGGGACAAACAACCTCCATTTCAGGATACTACCTCCTTCGAAATATGATCCACTCAGCAACGTCTTCCCACCAAATATCCCATCTCTATGGGAAGTCAATACAATCACTGACAGTCACTTTCCTATAAATATCTCACTCTTTACAAGCATTTAGGACGGTCACAAGACTGCTACATTAGCCTCGACATCAAGCTCTTGCTTACCTGGTGCCCTTGCATACTTTCCATTCCTAAAGTTGTGTCTAATCATTAATTAAGCAAAAGAATCACGTTGATTCGACCTCTGTCACCCTCATCTCTCAAGAATCTCAAGCTTGTCTCGAAGTTTTGTATTTACCTATCCTTGTAAATCGGTTTTGAGTTGAACAAGTTTAACAAAGTTTTCTTGAGAACGGGCTCTTCTTTTTTGTACGGAAACATACTTATGTATATTTTAGGTTTTGTTTCGTTCATTTGTGCTTTTATATGGTACTTGTTATTAGGGGCATGACTCCTCTGTTTTGTTTGGTCATATCTGGTAGCGGAGCCCGAGAATCCAGGATATCTTACCCAAGATGGCACGTACCCGCAGGATGGTCGCTGGGGGGCATGAGTGAGTTATTCTTCTTCACTACTCTTATAACATTATGTTTCTTCTGGGCGTTTAGCCAACATGCACTTGTTAGCCTGTATATCCTGAGTTATTTTCATCACATGATTATATTATATTCAAACTGTAGCTAACGGTTTGATCATGTATATTTGACATTATGTTAGCTCTCCATTTTGTATAAGCTAGATTTATGATCATTTTGATAGAGCATCGGAGATACCTTACTGTTTTATCTTATATGTTCCATATTTCCTACTTCTTGTGTTGACTGATTAAGACATAGTATATTCTTGTGAGGTCATATGTGACTTGTATTATAGTATATACCCCCATGTCTAGGTACAGTTGTGACCATATTGTAGGATATTAGTGTATCCTGTAGTGCGTAGATGGTCGTGTCATACTCCTATTCTATGTATTCTAGTACTGGGGCATGACAAGATTTTCAACGAATATTCTATTTAGACTTGACAACATTAATCCATTTATGTCGAACTTCTCAGGTTCGACTCTTAAGATCGTAATATGAGCCATTGACAAAGTTCTAATTAACTGCATGTTCAAATAATATAGCTTTAGGATAACTAGATTAACAAAAACGAATATTTCAACCAATATCTACTATTATAATGCGGCTTAGAAGTGGCTCAAAAATGAGCCGTCTAAGTCGTATGTATATCACCATTTAAATGAATTTAAAAATTAATAAGAAGATAACTAAATAACTACCTAAATACTCCATTAATTATCTTTAAAAAAAACTTAACCAAGCATTTAATTACCTAATATGATATATTTATAACTAAATAACTCTAAGTAGTTAATGTGGGAGGCATTTTCCTTGATTGCTTAAATTCAATTCCTAGGAATGATATTTTTTATAACAAATTCATGTTTAATTTTTTATAATTTTTTTTACACGCGTGCAATGCACGTGCACATTACTAGTAATATATAAAGAATATGTTCATGTAAACAAACTAGCAAACAAGTTAAAAAAAAAATTATGAAAAATAACAATGAAAAACATAAAATGGAAACATTTTCATTTGATTTAGACAACAATTTTCTAATAAATAGAATCTTTGAAATAAAATTTTCCAAATGAATAGATTTTCCAAAATAGTAATTTTAGAATAGAAGTTTTGGAAATTTTCTAAAATGTAAGTTTCAAAAAGAATAGTTTTGAAATAATGGTATAAAACCTACAAGTTCCTTTAGATTGTTAGCAAATCTTCTTCCAAAATAAATAATCAATATAATTTCTACATTAAAGACTTTTGAAACTTTTCAAAAACAGGAATCTCGAAAACATATAATCAATTATTTGAAATTCAAGAAGCTAATATAATTTTTCGAAGTGAGTTATATAACAAATGTAAGTTTTCCAAATATTATGTTGTCCTTTGCAAAATAAATTTGATAAAAGAATATTTTATGTAAGAAGATGAAAAGATAGGGACTTATAAATAATAATGTACTTTATGCAAATACAAAGTTTAATACCGAATTAAGACACTAATTTTAGGACAAAAATTCTAATTAAGACCACTCACAAAAATCAAAAGAACAATTTAAAACAAGAATTAAAAAAAATTGAATTATCTTGTCTAATCATTACAAGAGGGTCATCAGATTACTGTTCAGTTATTGTAGTTTGGTCTACATCTATATAAATTGATTTGTCAATTGGCCGTTTTCAAAAATCACGAAAAATAAAACGTACTCTAATTTTGCAAACCATTTTTTCCAACACCACATTCTTAACTCAATTAAAGAAAAGATAAGAAGAGTAGAGGAAAGAAAGATAATTTAATTATCTTGATGCTCCCATGTGTAGATGCTGTCATGAAATATCTTCTACGTTAAAAAAAATAAAAATAAAAAAAATAAAAAACCTTGAAGGCTAGGAGCTGTCCAGGTAATTAGTATTTATTTTTTCTATCACATGATATTGTAGTTTACTTAATATCGCTATCAGAATATGAACAATGAGGAAGCACTTCAGCTTAGGATTAGATTAATTTACAGATTTTCTTGTCCATTTTCCAAAATACACGATGGTTATGTAATACTATCCCAAGTCCTGAATTTAAAGCTCCTGGATCCACCATGGCTGTGGAATACAAATTCCAACTCAGTTTATATACCTCTACTATTATAATGCGACATCAAAACAATTCAAAATAAGCCGTCTAATCCGTTTATATATCCTCCATTAATTAATAAAAAAATTAATTCTTCTAACTACCATTGTATGTATCTACTTACCTAAAAATATCTTAAAATTCTTATAATTACCCAAAAAATCACACACACACACACACACACACACACACACACATATATATATATATATATATATATATATATATATAACAAATCCAAATTAAAATATAAAATTATATTTAAACTAAAAATATAGAATCATCTAAACATATAATTACCTGAAATTTTTTATTTGCGTGCAACACACGTGCATTCATACTATTTTAATTTAATTATGTATGCAAAAACTACATCTTTCATGAACCAAATCGACCTTCAGCATACTTCAATGTGAAAACATCTAAACAAATTTTGCCATTTTCAAGTCTGTCCTGTCAATCTATAAAGCACAAACCTTGTCATTGCTGGATATTATATAGACAAGACTCATTTGATAATAATGAACATCCAACCTACGGCAATGAAGAGAACATAAGAAATTTTCATTTCAAAGGCTTTTTGTATCACACAATTTACATAACCAAATCACCACCAAGGGACAACTTGGAGGAAGAAAAGGAAGTAAAATCCTTAAGGAATAAATCCAGTGCCAAGTAAAGTTCACAAGCTAAAAAGTTAGAATCCTTCCTTGGGTGTCCTTAAATCAAACATTGTTAAATAAACACTGACATTATGAAGGCTGGACCTGCTTTCTCTAGGAGAGTACACAATGTTATGTTGACATACCAAGCGGAGCAAGGGAATTTGCAGGCACGGTGATGCCACCTCTTACGGACGCAGCTGGGCCTTTGTTGAAGGTGGCCTTGCTTACGATATTAGCATCTAGGAACACGACAATGACTGTGATGTCGTCGTGGAAGTGTCTACGTACGCCTCGATCAATCTTTTTCAGGTCAGAGTACCTCATCTCCCTCTTCTTGGCTGCTTCCAGCAGTGCAGTTTTCACCAGCCTCTTTGCACTTCCCTGCACAAGTCCATGGGAGAGTGATGCTGGTTTATCCATAACCATGAGCTTGTATAGTTTATTGACGTTGATTATAATATTAATAGTTTTATATTAACTGACAGTAACAGATCAATATGCTATATTTAAAAACAGTCCTATCAAAGTCCATACAAGCAACAACAATATGTAACGATTTTAGCTATATAGAAATATGTAGAGGAATTAATCTAAATAAAAACCATAGTTCGCGGTCTCAACCGATACCAATACAATACGGCCGATACGTATCGGGTTTGGCACGTCCCGATTCGATATTCACCACTAGGGATAGAGATCGATACCGACTTTCTCGTCTCTTTTCTGATCAATTCGGCAAAGAAAAATTGAACGAAGAAGATAGAAGAATGGAAAACACAATGATTAAGTTGTCTAACATTGGCAATGTCACAGTATATCGATAAAATTCCTAATCGATAAACTACTATTCATTTGATTCAATTGAAAAATATGAAAATAGTCCAAACCAATCATTTAATAAATAATGAAATTCAATAAGCATTATCATTTATCGAAGTTGTATATCTGTAAATTCACAACATTCATCCATATTAATATTATTTCATTCAAAACTATTTATTGCGACATGTCTAAAAGCAAGTAAATAAACAATAATTGTAAACTCCCTCGACCAGATTTCAGTAATTTAGGATTATTTTTAGCTAATTAGAATTATTGCAACTTTTTAAAATTTATTTTTGTTTACATATCCTATTGATTGTGCACCTGTACCTCACACAATTAATTAGAGCATTACACTAGCTGTATTTCCCAAACAAAATTCACATACCTGCCCTAGACATGCCAGACTATTTTTCTGAATTTTGTGCAACTCTCAGATGCTTTATTTTAAGCCTCGTTTGAGACGCACAAATATCGTTACAAAAATCCGTATTTATTTCCTATTTTATTTTCTGCTCTTTACCCATCTCTGTACCCCTAGGGATTTGAGGCCCAACCTGCACCAGTTTTGCCCAAACAAAAATACGATAATATTCTACTTGAAATATACTACAATTAGTATATTGACACCGTAGTAAAATTATGACCCTACCTGCCTCTAAATAATTAGAGAACACCGTGCGCAGTATTTATTAAATAATAAATACGATGATCCGTATCACCCAGAAACCAGGCCCTGCCCCTGCCCAGGCTCACCCCCACACCCCCCCAAGGCACTTCCCCAAGTTTCCCCCTCAATTCTGAGCATTTTAGTATTTTCTAGGAACAGGGTATTTTATCAGACAAATTGCGTAATTACGCAAAATACCAATTTTAGGACCTAATTGCAATTTATGAAATTGCAGGGGATTTTCTACAAAATTCCATGTGAGGTGGCATCACCTCATTGGCTAGTTAATCTAGATCCTACATGTGGCATGGGATCCACAAAATATCCTGTTAATATCAGACAATATATTTAAAAACCCTAAATACCCCTAAACTTCCTCCTATTTACAAAAATGCCATTAACTTAAAATCCTATAAATACCCAACCTCTCCCCCATGCAAACCCTACACCACCACCCTCAGTCCACCTCCGGCCACCCAACTCCGGCGAACCCCTCGCCACCTCCCCAACTCCCCTTCGGCCAATCGCCACCCTCCCTGGCCGACTGCTCCGTCGCCAATAGCCCCCGCAGCCCCAACTCCCCAACACCAACAGCAGCTACCCTCACCACCCGAACCACCCCCACCACCGCCTCCGGCCGTCGTAGGCCACCGCCACCACCCCCACTCGCCTCGCCCCGACCCCCTCTACCGGACCACCACCTTCCCACCGCCCCACGACTACCCCTCCGGCCGCCCTCACCCCCGCTGCACCTCCAACCCCCTAACCCTAACAGCCACCCCCTCTACTCCGATCACCTCCAGCCACCACTACCGCCACCGTAGACCCCCGCCACCACCACCAACCTGTCCGCCTCGACCCCCTCCGTCGAACCCCCACCCTGCACCGCCGCCTCCGCTGCCGCAGCCGCCGCCACAGCTGCTGCAAGCTGCTGCTGTTGCTGTCAGCAACTGTTGCTGCTGCTGCCCCTCCGGCCAGCCACCGCCACCGTCCTCCCGCCGGCGACGACGCGAGGGTTCCCCCTATCAGATAGGTATACCCCCCCCCCCCCACCCTCTCTATACGTATATACGTATAATTATGTATATGTTATATATATATTATGTGTAATAATTATTATATGTATAGTATATATATATATAAATATATATATGCATATGTACTATGCATCTTTATTATTTATATGCATTTAATTGTTTTATTTATATATATGATATTATATATATAAGTATATATATTATATTACTATATATATAAATACCAGTGTTTATATATACACTACTACTATATTATATAATACTGGATACACAGTATTTATATACGTATTTTCATTTCTGTACTTTTCTTTTCTTTTAATTATATATATATATATATATGTATATATATATATTATCTATACTATAATACTAGATATACAGTATATATATATATATATATATATATATATATATATATATATATATATAGAATTAAAGGAAATACAGTATATATATATATATATATATATATATATATATATATATATATATATATATATGTATATATATCTATGTATATATATATTATCTATAATGTCATATATATTATATACTATAATACTGGAAATACAGTATATATATATATATGTATTTACATTCTGCACTTGTCCTTCCTTTTAATTATATATATATATATATATATATATATATATATATATATATATATATATATTGTATATATATGTATTATCTATATATACCTATATTTATATTATATATCTAAGATAATACTGGATATACAGTATATACCTGTATTATCTATATATACCTATATTTATATTATATATCTAAGATAATACTGGATATACAGTATATACCTTTCCTGCATTTCTTCTTTTATTTTATATATATATGTGTATATATATATATATATATATATATATATATATATATATATATATACTATTAGTATACATAAATATATATGTATATATAAATAATCTATATATATATATATATATGTACCCTATATATATATATATATTGTCTTATATGTATATATTTACATAAGTACATATATACTTTGATATTATACCCATGATATTTACAAGCCCTGTAATGTCTTAAACAGAAAACATCTCCAGCACAGCCAGTGACCCCCTGTCACAAGAACCCTCAAACTTGACTGTGAGATCAGGTTTTCAAAACAATCAGGGAGTAGGCAAGTATACCTTGCCAATTTACTGTTTAAATTCAAAATGCTGTTATATGCTATTTTTTCTGAATTCCATATAACTGTGAGTACCTGAGATTGCCTCGGGTACAAGTCAACAAATACGTTGACACGTAGTGTAATTAAACTTAGTCTTTTACAGACTTACCAAAAACTGTGAGGGTATCCTAATATCCTCCTAGACCCTGTCACGGGAACACGCAACATGGTTGCAATACATATTGGGATGCGAGCTGCGTATTTGATTAGCTACCAGTACGTGTGACGTGTATCACGGCTTAGCATAAAATTAGGAAAACTCAGAAATAATTACGACTTGGCATTAGTTACATTGGGCGGGAAAGATAACTAGTAGTCGTATGGGACACCCCCTCCTTGTATGTTATACCTTCGTTCCATGCTCCTCAGAGATGGACGATTGCAGAGTGCCCATGCGTCTGGGGGCATATGACACATATACTAGCCAGTCAACACGATTGGTGAATTAAGTCAGCATATGTCTGGCCTACACTTTCCCATGCGTACTACGAGGTCTTTACTTGCATTCACTTAGTTGGTTAGCACCCTGTATTTATTTATTCAGTATTTTCATACCTGGCATGTTATTTTCTTGTATCTTGTTATGTCCCACTGAGGACCTGGTTCCCTTCCAGATCTAGACGAGACCTACTACCCCACGGTGTATGGTCCAGGACAGGAGACTAGGCATGCCACAGAGGAAGAACTAGAGGAGACACCATCAGAATCTACCTGATCCTAGAAGCTTGTTCACCTGGAGATAGAGCTGTTTTCTTAGATAGACGATACTTTAGTCTATCTTATTTTTGGCACTATTATTATCTTTTGTAGTGGGTTTGTTCCCACAAGATGTGTACTATGACATTTTCAGACTCAGCATTATATATATTCAGCACTATTTCCTGATATTTTGTTGTGGATGAGATAGATTTACCTGTAATAGACTTGTAGTATTTTAGGACAGCGTAGCACGTTCCTTTGGGTCCATTAATTGGATTAAACCCTTCGTGACGTGTCAGCTGGCCAATGCCACGTGGCCTAGTTCCTTACATTTTGGGACTGGGGCGTGACAATAATATTTATTACAAGTGGAATATTATTTTATTTAAAATTACCAAGAAACAACATATAATATATTAAATTATGTCTAAATGTATCAAATATTTTGTAGTTTTTAAAACTATTTTCTATCATTTTTAGCTTTCTGAAACGAAAAACTAGATACTCCGATCCAAAACAGCAGACACTGCCTATATCTATCCTCATAGTAAGTACCCAAAACCGATTTCGATACCGAAATTGCCAACATTGATGAAAACTAAGGTGCAATAAAAACCAAGTAACCATAATATTTAAAGAATACATTTGTTAGTTGTGTCAAAAATCATGTATGTAAAGGTCCCATACCTCTTAATTAGAAACTAACATAAACATTTTTAAATTCTAACAAACCCACAACTAAAAGGGAGAAGTTTAGAGACCGAGGAAACCTCCATGGCCAATCTAGTTGCTAACAAGGATAAAAATTAAGCGAAATCATTCAGCAGGACGTGTTCGTGATGGTTTGCATGAAAAACATCCACGGAAACAACAACAAAACCTGTATTCCAGATTTTTGGGGTTGGTTGTTTGAATCCTTTACTTTCATTTAGCTCTGTTAAGAGCCATAACAAAAAACATATCTTTCTTTAATACCTTGATGCATGTTCATTTAGGCTCAGCTTGGGAAATTTGAATATGTCTAGGATGTACATGTTCAAACTACCTAAGACGATTTTCTCTCATCTTGTCCTCAATTGATCTCATCTAACTTCCCACGAATAGGCGCTCGTTTCTTATCCTATCTTTCAATTTATTGACACTCATTCATCTTGCGTTCTCATTTCTGCTACATAAATTTTCTGAACATGTTTTTTAATTGGCCAACATTCTGATCCATAAAACACTTTAATCCATAAAGCATAGAAGGTCTTATTGTCGTCTTATAGAATTTTCCTTTCTAACTAACCAAAAAAAAATTCGCAATGGCATGTCCTAGTTTACCTTAATAAAGATAATAAGAAAAAATAATATGCAAAGACAATTTACCTTAATAAAGATAATAAGCAAAAATAATATGCAAAGAGTACTTAAACATTCGTTAATTCGTCTGTGCACCAAGAAAGACGGGGCAGGAAGGTGTGCAGTAAATTATGGCAGGCAAGGGTTCATGATAAGAAACTTAACATTTGGCAAAGCAAAAAAGATAATTTAAGGGAGGGTGCTAGTGTAACCTTTATGGTGATACACAAAAAGTATAGAACATGGTATTAGCATGTGCACCCACAGGAAACATTACAATAAGCTTACCCTTTTGAGGTAAAAATCAGTATTCTTCTCAGCCATTTGGGCTTTGACTTTCCTAGTACTGCTAATCGATAAGTAGCAGAAGACAGGCCAAATCAAATGCGCAGCACCTAAAAGCAAACGCATAGGAGGATACACAAATCGACAAGAGCTTGAATCTAAAGTTGATCTAGATATATAAATGAAGCTACTATGAAACAAAGCTAACATAAACTAATCAAACATAAACTGGGTATTGCTCTTTTGGTTTTGACTGGAACAGGCTGAAAATAACAATCAATCCATGTAGAGTAATTAATAATTCAAGTTAGTCCTGTGATGTAATCAAAACACTTATTTATGCTTCCGTAGCTAACTATATTAAAATTTAAATATCTTGAGGAACTATTACTATGCATTATTTTGAAGATCAAATCTTATGAAGCATAAAAGTTGCTAGTTTTCTTAGTTAGCCTAAAAGCTGCTATAGATTAGTATTCTTTAATTGAAGAAACAGTGCCACAATTAGCTAGTTTGGCTCCATGTTAGATGCGCTCAAAGTGTGAACATAACCTTAGGTCTCATAATTAGAGATGTGCTTGGAACGTAAAGGATTGGCTAGTTCTCGAACCAAACTATAATAGAACACTCAAGTTCAGCCAATATGCATCCCTATTTATAGATAGACATCACTAGCAATTCCAAATAGCTTCAAAAGATTGTTCAAGGTTGAATCAAGTAAAAGTAGGTTTACATAAAATCACAACTTCAAGCAAAGCAGGCTTGCTAAATAGGTAAAAAAAAAGTTTTACTCTATATATCTAACATAGGGATACATAATTTGGAATTATTGATGAGAGGAAGCAAAACCTTCAAGTACTTCAAGTGTTGGTGATGATCTTTTTGCATTGCAAGGTGACTCACTATTGAATACAGTTGCACATGATAAGAGCTTTATTTGTAGATTTTATTTTGTTCTTATGAACTTAATTATGGAACAATCGGAGAAAACCACGGACCATCGGAGTCCAACCCTGAAAAGCCTCCACTAATGAAAATAGAAGTTACACCGACCAATATCAAACTTCTCACACCGATTCAAGAACGATTCACCACAAGTACTAGTGTGAGAATATGGAATACGGAGAATAGATACAAGTTACAGAACGAGATCAAGAAGAACACTACTAGCGATCTCTTCTGAATCCTCCTTGAATCTCTCTCGAATCTCTTTCTCTCCCTCTTGAAAGTTGTATTGTCATTGTATATCCTCCAATTGGATTGAGAAACCCTAGTATAGACATCCCTCAAGAGATCCCAAGTCTAGAGCAATCTGAGCGATCAAAATCTGATTAAAACTGACCCCATATACTGACAGCCATCTAGAATTGGAATTCCGGTTTGGCCAACTGGAATTCCAAGTGTGCGCACTAGTACACACAAAATAGTGCTGGGAAACCCAAAATTCCGGTAAGCACTAACCGAAATTCAGGTTGCCATCAAATGGCTGCTCTGGCTCCCATTTTTAGCCCTGTCACCTCATTCGACTTCCCGAGCTTCTCCAAAATTTTGGACGGCGCTCGCTCTCCGGGCTTTCTCCACATAGGAAGAGAACCCACACCAACACACCACCCAGTCCCCCTCTCTAACCTCTTCTTCCTCCTCCATGAAGTTACCGACCTATTGTCACCCTCAAGGCTTCTTCAAGCCTTGTATAACATAATGATCAGGGAAGAGCTACAATAGAGGGCAATTATGTCATTCTTAATTATTTGGAGAAGACAAATAGTAAGCAACCTACAATCCTTGTCTTACATGTGAAAGTGAAGACTTTGAAGATGGTGACGTGAACACAGATGAACAAGTGTACTAGAACTATTCTTGGTAAATCTAACATACTTTTTTATTATTTCAGACCATAGCTAATGGGTACATTAAACTCCAATAAAACCACGTTCGGTACGAGCATTCCACGTCAGGGTAAATTTTTGTTCCGGATTGCTAAATTTAGCGATCTGAATCAATCATTAAAATTTCACTATAACCCTGCTTTTGTAAGAGATTCTTTCTTTCAATGCAAAGAAAGTTAGAAAAAAAAATTAAAATTTCTTCAATTGGGGTTCCATAGGTACACACCTCTTATTAACTTTCATTTTGTAGTTCCTACTTCCTACCTTTCTTGTTCCTTCGCGACCACTTTCATTTCTCATGAGCGAGCCGCCATCTATTTTGCAAGTTGCTCTTGCAAACAAGAGAATGAGCTTTTTCATATCTATGATGCGTGTGTTATTTGTATGAAGGTTCTGTGTTATTTGTCATTTTATTTAAATTTATTTTATTTTATGGTTTATTTACATGTTTATGTATTGACTTGGCACCATTGTACCATTTTATTTTGGATATGTCTTGTTTCACTTGATATATGACTAAGAAAAGGAAGGTTTTTATCTTATTAATTGAAGTGAAGGAATGAGTTCTGAAATTTTCTTATGTACAAGGTTTTCTTTCCATATATCACAAACCTATTGAGTCAAATATGAACAAGTAATTAGTGTCGAGTCATTTAGTATTTGAACCAACTCACCCTAACCCCCCCCCCCCCCCCCCCCCCCCCAACCCCCCTTCCCTTTACTATGCAGAAAATAAAGACAAGTAATATACCCCGTTTCCAAAACTGTACCATGACGCAGGGTGTACCGTGTTCTGGGTAACTATGTTTCAGACCATAGTTTAAAGTATCGGCCGATACCGATACGATACGGCCGATACCGATACAGTTTGGCATGTCCCTATCCGATACCGACCGATATCCGATACTGACCGATACCGACATTAGATGTCTCTTTTTCGGTCAATTCGGCAAAAAATATTGAATTAAAAAACCAATTAGCAAGGGTGTAAAAGCATAGTAAGGTTGTAAAAACATATAAAAGAGAAAAATTTATCTATCGCATATAAATCAATCGACAATGATGGCTACTATTTCATTCAATATCAAAAATACTAAGAAACAATACTGGAAATACTTTAAATTATGCATAAATGTATAAAATATATTCTCGAAAATGTTAATAATTTACTAATAGTTGTTTGCTTTCCGATACCAAAAAATCCGATACTCCGATCCGAAATCACCGATACTACCGATACCGCCGATCCCGATACTCATAGGAATGGTCCGATACCGATTCCGATACCGATACTTTGAACCTTGTTTCAGACAACAGCAGACTGTGGAGATGGATGAAGAGAAGGGATAGTTGCTACCCCTAATTCTGTAAAAAAATGTATGGGAAAACCAAGATACTAGATACTATCCATAGGAGAGATGTTTACATCAGAGAAAACAAGAACATTAAAGTGTTTTGTCAATCTGTCTTGTTGAAGGAATAACAAATTCAAATCTTATCTTTAACAAGTGTCAGTTCCAGATACAGGAGTGGTGGTTTAGGTTGTTGATAGCCAAGACTTTGCCATAAGAACACATGAACCGGAATTCAATCACATGGGACAAATGCTTTATTGGTTTGTTTCCCTATTGTTTTTGTTGATGTCTTTTTAACAAGGTTTGCAGTATAGAAATCAGAACCAGTTTTGGATTTCTTATGAGCTTCGGTATTAGTGGCTCTGGATTGGAGTTTCCAAAAGCAAAAAAGTAATAAAAATTATTTTAAAACTAGGAAATTATTTACATTTAGGCATAATTTTATTTAGGGAGATTTGTGTATAGGTCCTTGAGAGTATTCTGAAATGAGGTAAAAGTAGTTGGTGAAAAGTCATTTAATTTAGTTCAGGGTCCCTAGTCAAACTACTATATCTATTAATCATTAAGTATAATAAAAATAATATTGAAAAGAAACTCTTGACCTCATTAATTAAATGGGTCTCTCTCTCTTAATCCTCTCCTCTCTTCTCTCTTCTGTCTTCTCTCTTCTCTCTTCTCTCTTCTCTCTTCTCTCTTCGCTCTCTAGAATACATAGTTACTTTTAAAATTTTCTCTCCTCTTAAAAATATATAATTATTTTTTAAAATAGTAAAATATTTAAAAATATGAAATAATATATATTATTATTTATTATATATTAGACAATATTAGGATGAAAATCCAAAATCTATTCTTTTATAACAATGATATTAACCACTAGACTGGTGGCAACATAGAAAATTTATGTGATATATATATATCATATTTATACTATGATATCGTATTTAATAACGCATTACCAATAACAATAAACGATTTAGATTATCTGTAACACATTGTGTATAACCATACAAATTAGAGATAAAGATTAACACACTATCTTGCAAAATAATATGTTATAGAAATTTGTAATGTGTTCTCTCTATTTTTGTGATTTGTTATTATTATATACAATGTGTCACACACAGTTTAAATCAATTATTCTCAGTCATAATGTGTTATTAACTACATTGTCATGGTATCCAAACAATATTGTGTTTTTGGTTACAAAAAGTTGACAGTCAAGTGCTTGAAGCTTTTGCTATAGAAAGTATGTGAGTAGCCCCTTATGTTATGGTACACATGTAGCCCCCTATGTTGCTTGAATACGGACATGAGTATGAGTACATATACGGACACATACGGGTACAGATACCCTTCTTCCATGTCCATGCAACAAAGGTGCATGTATATTTTCCATATAAAATAAGAAACCAAGAAATTTGCAAAAAACATAAATGAGGGCCTAGTTGCACACAGAGCAGCCAAAAATGTAAAAGCACTCTAATGATTCTTACCCTTTAAATGGTTGATGCCTTGAGCTTTGTAAATACTGAAAATAAAATGTACTTTTCCTTCATCTAATGGTTTCATGTTTCAACCCATCGATACACTAAATCCTCTAACTCAAAACCATCTTCAACATCTCAAAACCATCAATATAGCATCAGCCAGATGGGTACGAGTACGACAGATACAGGATCCATAAGTTTTGGACCGAAACTCACTGGTACTGGCTGAAATCCAATATTTAGATTAGTATCAGACTGAGGCGAGCAAAAAAATGATCTGATACGGTCAATATGTGTCGATATCTGCCAATAGTGCAAACCAGACTTTCTACACAGATACGGATAAGGACATGATATGGATACGGAATATGGACATTTTCACATAGTTACAGTAATAGTCACCTATATTGCATGAATATGGACAATTGCGGGCAGGGACATAATTCAGTTAGGGACACCATTTTCATGTGTCTGAGCAAGATAGCTTTTTAGACATTTATTAGATCAACTTCTCAAAGAACTACAGAAATCTCAAACTTGTGTGAAGCACTGGTATCAAGATAAAACTTACATTATGGGGATGCTTTTGAACAATGTCAACTGCTTCCTGGTTGCTAAGGTGCTCCCAGAGACCGTCTGAGGCAAATATAAGAAACTGATCATGGGGCTGTAATGGATGTACGGTAATTGATGGTTCTGCACTGAGTATTGGCCTTCTGAAAGATTCTCGCAGGCGAAACTTCGCATACAAAGGCTCCCTATTAAACTCTGGCTTCTTTAGGTAGACATCGCCAATTGACCTAGAAATCTGCACAACCAAGACATAGTTTAGAGAATTTACTCTAATAATTTCATTACTGAAAAGCTCAAGTATAAAAATAAATGTAGAACAGTAAGATAACGAAAATAACTAAACTGAGTCAGTTTTATCAAATAAGAGAAGTCGTTGAGTATATTCCATTGTTAAATTCAAACACAAAGGAAACAATTCAGAATGACATGGGCTACACAGCAGAAAAAAGAAAAGCGAAAACAACAATGTATGATCTATACTGTACTATCCAGGTACTATTACATCAAGTAAGGAGCTACCAACTTCTGCATCAGGAAAAAGAGCATGAATTACTTTATACAAATATAAAGAAGACTGAAATGATAACACTAGCAGAATAAGAGAAGGAAACTGATCAAGGAATTGGCCAGATTTACTACCAGCACGAGATGGAACTATCAAGTTCAATATTCCAAGTTAAAATTAAGTTCAACATTTGCTTAACAAATGATGGACAAGCTAGTCATTCAAATGTGATGATTTCCATTAATTTGATGTTGTCATGTCCTCAAACAAGCATAAATCGATGTCAACAGACACTTTGTCCTAAAACTAATAGAAGTAAAATTTATAATCAAGATTGCAAGACTGGAACTTCCCCCACCTAGAATGGTTTATATTATCAGTGGATGCATAAGGGATATATCATATGAAAAACCTCGTCTTTTAGGTTCGAGACAGATGCTCGTGACAGATTCCTAAGCTATCCAGACTGATGAGAAAAAACATTTAAAGTACTTAAAGTCCACTGCACAAGTAAGCTAAAGAAAGGAGTTAAAAGAATGATTTCAACTCAGCTGAGAAGCTAGCTGAATATTAAAATCAAAAGCAATGAAAAACCAAGGTTTGAAATATCGGTATCGGAATGGTATCGGACCCTTCTTCTGGGTATCGGATTTTCAGTTTAGGAAAGGCAAAAAGTATATAAAATTTTACATAAAAGCATAAGATTCATACCTTTTGGCACAATTTATGTACTATTTTTTGTTATTTTATGTTAATTTTGAATAATTAATATTCTACATTGTTGAATTGTTCACCCAGAATAATAGTTTTAGAATAATGTAGATTATTATCTAAATATCTCAACTTCAAAAAAATAGAGTCATTTTATGGATTATTTTTAATTTCATGTTACTTTTGAATACTTGAATAAATGTTTATGGTTGAACTGTACTAAAATAGTTTTCTACCGAGATTATGCCTAAGGCGGATGCTACTTTATGATTTAGAGTACAAGTACATTGCAACTTGGATAAAATAAGATAATTACTAAAAGAAGAGTGCCAAAAGTTGCTGCAAATTTTTGCCACTTACAATGCATTATATAAATTCTCTTTCTCACAATTAATAAAAATAAGTTATTAGTCACTCCACTCTACAGTCTAGTTCCAGGTCCAACTGCAAATTTGAATCACAAGAGTACTTTGCTAGCCCCACTACTACACCTAAAGAGTATACTTTGCTAGTACTCTGCTAGACCCACTTCATCTAAAGAGTACTTTGTAGACTCACTACTCCACCTAAAGAAGGTTCCACATGTCAGTTATATATAATGAGTTTGGGTGCACAAAGTAGAACCCTTTTTCTTTTCTTTTTTTGGTTACTGAACCCTTCTTTCATCTCTATCTCCAATATTCTCACCCACGCCACTCCTTCATCTGTTCTATATAGTTAAACGAGTTAGGTTGCCGGCGATGAGCAACAGCTGGTGTGTCCTTGGAGGGATCGGCGCCGGTGCTTCCCTCCCCGATGAAGCAACCTATATAGTATATACCAGGTAAGTGGTCTTCTATTTTCATTTACTCTGCACTTTTTTTTTCCGTTTTTTATACTAGTATCGGCGGGTACCGGCTGATACTGACTGCTACAACGCCTGTACCAGCTGATATTTACTGGTGCATGTCCGTATTAGCTGGTATAACACTGATATATGGCGATACAAAGCCGGAACCAGCAGATACATAGCTAATTCTTGCTGACTTTTGGCTGAGTTCGACGGTATACTAATGTTACTAAAATTTTTACCTGGTTTCGGAACAGCTATCCCTATTTCTGATCTGATACGTCCGATACATAGCGGTATCGGCCTTGAACCTTGCGAAAAACCTTGTCTTTCAAGTTCGAAACAAGATGCACATGATACTGATTCCTAAGCTATCAAGACTGATGAGAAGAACATTAGAGTACTTCAAGTTCAATACTTGCACAAGTAAGCTAAAGAAAGGAGCTAAAAGAATGATTTCAATTCAGTTGTAAATCTAGTTGAATATTGCAACCAAATGCAATGAACTCCCAAATCTCTTACTCGAGTACTGTCACTTCAACAAGCCATCAACTAAATCCCAGGTTCCAAGTTTACACGCATGCTCAGCCAACTGAGTAGCGAGAAGTGAAGCAAGTTAACGCGATGTTCAGAGTGGAATGTGCATTCATAACTTGACAATCACAAGGTCAGTAAAGAATCTTAGTATTGCATATTCTTAGACAATAACTGGTTTCTAGAATTACACTACTCTTGGGGACTACTCTGAGGAGCGGCTAACGTATCCAAATAAGACGAGATGATGAATGGAAAACTTAAGGTGGCTGAGAACAGGACTATCAGTGTTCGTTGACTGTCATATAGCATTGCCTGTGTCATCTATCCCAAGGAAAGTATGTATGCAGCATTTCTTAAACCAAAATAATGTTGGAGAATATAGTGAATCCTAATCTCCACCAATGGAACATGTACACAAAAAGTGATTATAGAGACGTGTTGTACACTATGTTGCATAATGATATATCTAAAGACAAGGTTTGTAGTTACTCTATCATTCATAACTTGGATAATCAGAAGAGAGCATGTAAACAACACGTTTGAACCTAGATACACAAAAGTACCCTATCGCAATCTATGTTCCATAGATGATATTTTAATAAAATAAGTAACTTCTCATGACTTTTTCTTCTCTTTATTTTCTTTCACCTTCAACATGTTAAACTGATAGAGATTGGAAGGTTTAGATCCATGATGAGAAGCAGCTACACTTGAGAGGGTCATGCAAGAAATGCATAAATCTCCTCAAGATCATATGTTCTCTCTCATCAGTTTAAAGTGAACAAAGGCTTCCTTAAATTATGAGGGATTAGTAGAATATTGATCTGAACTTCAACAGAAGTAGAAGAGAATTTCAATTTAAAAGACGTCATGTTGACTGAAGGCAGACACAGATGGAAGGAAACAAACTTTCTTCCACCAGTTAACGAAAGCCAATTGTTAGAAAACAAAATAACAAATACAAAAAGGATGTTGCTTGCTTCTGTGCCAAATCGTGACACTCGAGATCATTTCAATCTCCTCCTTATACTGCTACCATAACGCTCTCTTCGCCATTTCCAACTCCAACACTCCCCTTTCGCCCATAGTCATTTTCCACATCACACCAACCTTATTGGTTTTGTTATTCCTTTTCATCATTAATTACACTGTTGGACCATTCAGTTCTAACAATCAGATGTGCTACTGTTAGTGTTTGGTTAGTGAGAACATAGGTAGTTTCCTTTCCTTTTTCTTATTTGTGGTTAGTAAGAAATTAGCTCTGATTGGGTATTCTTGATGGAGTCCATATCTACAGTGACTCACCTACAGAGAAACCGGAAGGACTCGGTGATTCTGGTATGTATTTCGGTAAAAATTGTAAACAGCGACAGTGACACCCTCACAGCAACAACAAAACAGCGAAAATGAAAGAGAGAGAACGAAAATAGGAAGAGGGGAGGATACACTTGGAATTATATTTAAAAGGTAAGGCAAAAGGTTGACGTATAGCAGAGTTTTGTTTGTCTTGTTTGTCGTTCAAACCAGAACAACTGGCCCTATAGCTGGATATTATCAAAATCATCTTCCTGAGGAGAAAACCCTAAGAACAGGTGAACTCTTTAGGAAAAAGAAAGAGGTCCAATCCTCTTTTTTGTCTCCTAGAATAATTAGGATCCTTGGCCATTTTTTCTTCATTATGACCCCTTGCTGCATACTATACCTACGCTTGGTGAACGTAAAGTTCGGACATAATTGTCCTGGAATGGGTCAACAAAAATTATACAATCCCCAATGTTAGAATTGGGTCATAAAGAGTCTTTTCTCAAAAAATAATTAGTCCCCGTCCCACGTTTACGTGGATCTTTGTTTTCTTCCTACCCCGATATCCACATCGGGATCTACACAGAGAGTAACCTAGGTTGCTTCTTTGTCCTGGCTTGTCTGATCTCCATACGATCTCTACTTTTCATGCACGTCCGCAATCAGGGTCGATGATAACTGTTGAGTTATGTTAAGTTTAGTCCCACATCAGGTAGATTAATAGTGAGAGGGGTTAGCCTCTCATATATAATGTACTCCCCTCTCTTCTTAATAAATTAATCAATTATTCTCATTCTACACAGTATCAGAGCCAAAACTCTGACTCTCTCTCCCCTCTCACTTCTCTCTCAATCCTAGTCCCACCCCGTCTCCGCCTCCCCCCCCCCCCCACCCACTACCGTAGCCGATCCCCCAGCCGCCTACTACTCCGCCTCCTGCGCCCCCCACTGCCGTAGTCGACCCCCCAGCCACCCACTCCAGCCGCCACCACCCACCCACCCCAGCACGCCTCCCTGCCCGCCCCTGCCCCATCTCTTGCCGCCCAAACCCTAACCCTAACATGCAGTCACCGTCCCTCCTTCCTGTCAAAATCCTAAGCCTAAAAAAAAAGTCGTATATCGGCGGTCAGAGGATAGACAATGATTTGTTTGCTGAACCTCTGTTCCTAGATTACGACTTCAGGAGTTAACAAAAAGTAGACAAATTGCTTATTTACGTGGATCTTTGTTTCCTTCCTACCCCGATATCCAGATCAGGATCTACACAGAGAGTAACCTGGGTTGCTTCTCTGTCCTGGCTTGTCTGATCCCCATACGATCTCTACTTTCCATGCACGTATCGGTTATGGTCACGTTGATAGCGCATTGGTAAAGTTGATGTGATTATTGGGATTGGAAAGATCCAACGACAGTCGAATCAAGTGCATTGCAGGATGACAAGCACCGAGGCGACTAGCAGTGCTACTACTACCGGTGTCGGGAATGCATTGGTGGGACCAACGAGCACTGGCACGACGATTTCTTCGAGTCGACTCGTCGATCGGCGGTTGGACGGACAAGATGGTTACTCAACATGGCGGAAGAAGGTTGAGAAAACACTTCGGAGAATGCGATTGTCCAAGCATCTGACTGACAACCCTCCGGAGACGACTGATCCAACATTTGATCAGAGGAAGACGGATGAGTCGACTGTTTACACAGTTAATGAACTCAATAGAACCATCGGTGGAAGACATGGTTCAGAACACGGACACGATAAAGGAGTTATGGGAGGTCCTAACGACGGCGTTTGATGAAAAACGCGACTTATCTCGTATCTACGACTCGGTCGTCGGCGTCTACCGGGAAGAACAGGACGACAAGTCTCAAAAGGAACACTTCCGGGCCTTTAAGGCTATAGTCGATGAAGTTGACCGTGTATTACCTCTGACGACGGATATCAATTAAACGAGGGCTTAACTTGAGTAGCTTCATGTCATGGCATATATTGCCTCTCTCCATCCTGATGCAGACTCAGCTCGCTCTCAGATCATTGTTGGAGCCGAGGTTCCATCTCTAATGGAAGCTCATTTTCATGTCCTACGGACAGCAAAGGTCGTCGAGACATCTCCAAGTGATGCTTCTGCTGATCGATTTGCTCTTGGTGCCGCTCGTACTGGATTTCGTGGGACGACGTGGTGGTCAAAATATTGGCCGTGATGGTGGACGAGGCATTGGCGGTCGTGATGGAGGTCAACCGTGCGCCTGCTTTAACTGTGGTCTACAGGGCCATTTCCAGTAGCATGTACTAAAGCTCATGCCACCAATGTTATCTCAGATACTCCTGATTTTGGCGGCCGATCTGTACAAATGACTAATGAAGCATATGCAGACTTTGTTGAGTTTCAAGCTCAGCGTCGAGGTAAAGCCTCTACTTCTGGGTCCACCGCAGGATACTCAGCGGCATGTGTGATACAGTCGAAACAGTGGGTCCTTGATTCTGGTGCGTCTGCTCATTTGACAGGCGACGTAGGTATGATACGAAATTATGTAACGGTTGGTCGTATGTCTAATATTACATCTGCAAATTGTGGTTCGCTGATAGCCCGTGAAAAATAATTTGTCCGTCTTTCTTCGGGACTTTCACTACATTATGTATTACATACACCTGTAAACTCAACTTACTCTCAATTTGTCGGATTACTCGCGATATGCATTGCTCGGTAACATTCTTTTCCGGTGGTTGTGTTTTTCAGGACCTAAAGGCTGGAAAGACTATCGGTAGAGAGCACGTGACTGGAAGCTTGTACTTGTTTGACGAAACTTTCTCTGTTGCCTATGCTACTGTGAAACTTGATCCTTTTGAGTTACACTGCCGGTTAGGATATCCATCTGTCCAAGCACTCCAGGAAATGTACCCATTTTTAGATGTTTCATGTTCTTTTCATTGTGAGTAATGTAGTTTGACTAAGTATTACCAGGTTTCCTATCCGGTCAGTCAGAATAAAATTGCTTCCGCTCCCTTCGAGTTGGTGCATTCCAATATATGGAGACCTTGTCCGGTTAAATCTATGATGGAATTCAAGTATTTTGTTACCTTTGTTGATGACTACTCACGTGTCACTTTTGTTTATTTAATAAAAAATCGCTCCGAATTATTTAACATTTGGTACAATTTTTATACGAAAATCAAAACACAATTTGGTATTCCGATTAAATGCGTTCGCAGTGACAATGGTCGTAAGTATGTCTCATGAGTTTGTTTCACATCTGTCTCGAAATGGCATCATCCGCCAAACTTCATGTCCTTACACACCACAACAGAATGGTGTGGCTGAACACAAGAATCGTCATCTCTTAGAAATAACGCGTGCTCTTATGTTCCAAACACGTACTCCAAAAAGATTTTGATCGGATGTCGTTCTTACGACTTGCTATCTAATTAATCGCATGTCGTCGTCTGTTCTCAATGGCAATACTCCCTTCTCTCGGTTATATCCCAATCGAGAGTCGTTTCCTCTACCTCTCCGAATCTTTGGTTGCTTGTGTTATGTTAGAGATACCCGACCAACTCTTTCTAAATTAGATCCAAAGGCTATCCAATGTATTTTTCTTGGGTATCCTAAGGATCAGAAAGGATATCAATATTTTTCTCCAGTCTTGAAGAGGTATTTTTTCTCTCGGGATGTTACCTTTGTTGAAATCGAATTTTCTCCACTTCCACAAACTACTGATCTGGCTCCGCAAGTTTATCCAGAAGAGGATTTCTTGTTGTTTCCTGTTCAAACACAACAGCCTCCCGTAAGGGTGTCCTCCCCTACCGAGCCAATCTCCCGATCCGACGGTCCGCAGACACCGGCTCCGTCAGTACCAGCATCGCATAAACGAGTTTTGCAGATAGTGCCCGCGGACAACACTTTCATCCTCCTCTAGCTCCAATGATTTGCTTCCGCCTGATCCGTCAGCTCGACCTCGTCGTACATGTCGTGATCATCCCTTATATGTTGACAATTACAAAGAGCTTGCGAGCCACACACAATCATTAGTGGCTACTATTGATGGAATTCAGATTCCCAATATTGCAGAGGAGGGTCTTAAACATCCCGGCTGGCGTGCTACTATAGAAGAGGAGATGAAAGCACTTCGAAAAAATCATACATGAAACCTGGTTGATTTACCTCATGGTAAGAAGGCCGAAGGATGCAAATGGGTGCTCAATATTAAGGTAAAACCAGATGACACTTTTGATCGCCTGAAGGCTCGTCTGGTGGCAAAAGGATATTCTCAGACCTATAATGAGAATTATTTTGAGATATTCTCTCAAGTTGCTCGGATGACCTCTGTGCGCGTACTCTTGGCCTTAACTGTTCGCTATGACTGGCTGTTGCTACAACTGGATATCAAAATTACATTTCTTCATGGAGATCTTGACAAAGAAGTGTATGTGGTGCAACCTCCCGGGTCCGTTGCAAGGGAGGATAAAGTATGTCATCTGCGGAAGGCCCTTTATGGTCTCAAACAGCCCTCGTGCATGGTTTGGTCGTTTCACAAATGTGGTTACTCAGTTTGGCATGTGTCAATCGAAGAAAGATCATTCAATATTCTACCGTCAGACATCAGCTGGAAGTATACTACTTGGTGTCTATGTGGACGATATTATGATTACAGGAGACGACAGTCAGGACATTGCAGGACTAAAGAAGTTTCTAGAAGAACAGTTTCAAACCAAGGATTTGGGATCGTTGAGCTACTTTTTGGACGTAGAAGTCACACGGGGTAAGCAGGACATTGTAATGTCTCAGAGAAACTATGTGCAAGACATCCTAAGTAATGCAGGAATGCAAGCTAAGGGAGCAACCTCGCCCATAGACCCAGGGATAAAGTTACTTCCCGGCGAGGGGACACTGATAACCAATCCGGATCAATATCGTCGAGTAGTTGGAAAACTCAACTACTTGGCCGTTACGACTCGTCCAGGCATTTCCTTTGCCGTCAGTATCGCAAGTAGATTCATGTCTTCTCCACGAGTTCCACATTGGGAGGCAGTTCTCAGAATTCTGCGCTATCTAGTTCAGAATCCGGAAAAAGGAATTCGGATGGAGAATAAGGGGCATACTTATGTTGAGTGTTTTACTAATGCTGACTGGGGTGTCAGTCTTACGGATAGATGGTCTACATCTGGCTACTCGGTCTTCATTGGCGAAAACTTGGTATCGTGGAAGAGCAAGAAGCAGAGTGTGATCGCACGATCAAGCTCGGAAGCGGAATATCGGGCCATTGCTCATGGCACTGTAGAAGTGTTATATCTGCAGCATCTTCTACAAGAACTGGGAGAAGAAGTAGTATATAAAGCAGCAGATATGTGGTGTGATAACCAGTCTGCTATTCATATTGCTACCAATCATGTATTTCATGAAAGGACATCATATTGAAATCGACATTCACTTTGTCCGTGATGAGTATCAGAAAGAGATGATAAAGTTTCACCACGTGAGGACGGCGATCAGATAGCTGATATATTTATAAAGTCTCTTCTAGATCCTCGGGTTCAATTTCTCTGTAACAAGCTGGGCATGAATGATATCTATGCTCCAGCTTGAGAGGAGGTGTTGAGTTATGTGTTAAGTTTAGTTTAGTCCAATATCGGGTAGACTAATAGTGAGAGGGGTTAGCCTCTCCTATATAATGTACTCCCCTCTTCTTAATAAATTAATCTATTATTCCCATCCTACAATAACCATGGTTGTATAAAAGGTCGAGGCCCTCGAGGGTCAATAGCAGTACCTGTAGCCCAAGCATGAAAGCAGCTATCGCTGCTCCTTCGTGGGAACTTGGTTGCCCGTTGTCACCCTCACATTTTCAATTAAGAGTAATTTGGTAATTAGACACGGGTATTTTTATTTTAGGATTTACTGTATTTAAATATTGTGCATGTAATTTATTTATTTATTGTATTATTTATTGATTGTTAGTTGTAGATTTATTTTGGACTTGTGTAGTGGACCTAACCCATTTATTAGTTGCATGAACCCAACATTTAGATTAGTTTAGATTGAGCCTATTAAATTAAGCCCATGGATTAGGAGGATGAATTAATTAGTGAAATCATTAGACTAGAACATTCCCCTTTAATTAATTTCTTCATGAGAGGCCCCAAGGAATGTTTTGGACATTTCATATTGCTTGGGAGAGGGTTTATGACCAGCCATTAGAGGAGGAGAGAGAGTGTCTCATTTCATTTTTCCATTTCCAAATAGATCCAGATTTTTCCCCTTTCCAATTACTTCATTCCCTCACCATTCCTCACCAAATTTCCACCCAAATTCCTTCCCTATTCATCAATTGAGGCTACTACAACAAGGATCTACAAGAAGGAAACAAGGATCTAGAAGGAGGAGGCCAAGATCTAGAAAGAAGAGCTATTTTTCATTTTTGGGATTTTTTATTGGAAATCTATCTCCCAATAGATACATTTCAGTTTTTCCTCTTCTAGTAGACTCTAAATCTGAGATTTAACCATAAGAAACCAACCCACATGCATAGGCTACCCATAGGAATTGGTTTTAGGTTCATAGGACACCTACGGGAGAAGTTGTGTCCAATTTGGTGCCAATTTTGGAAGAATTTTGAGATTGGCACATGTAGTGGTTGTCATTGGGTCTAATAGATCTAATTGACATTTGATTGCTTGTTTGTGACTAGTGTCGTGTCCACAATTGGATACGTGTAGGCCGTATCTCGTCAATTTGACGAAACAGGTTGATTTTGGGGGTTTTCATCCGACACGGGGCCTTGTGCATATCACATTGTGACACGAACACGTGGATACTCTAATTACTATACGTATTGTTCATAATTAGTGTTTGAGACTTGTTCGTGTCCTCCGGGATGCATTTTGTTGTGTGTTGGAGCCATATCGCAAGCGTATCATAGAGAAAGTGTGATATGGGTGCAGTGCACTCCACGTGTTTGTTGTTTGGTCCTTTTTGCTATACGTGCATGTGTAATTATATATATAGATAATAATTAAGTGATATATATATATATATATATATATATATATATATATATGTTAGTGTATTTGAGTTTGGGTATATGTGTGTGTGTCTATGTGTGTATATACTAGTGTATATAGTTATATATAGATCTATATGTATATGTATATATATATGTGTGTGTTGGTTTATATATATGCGTTTATATATATGTGTGGATATATATATATATATATATATATATATATATAGTTATTTATATGTGTGTGATTATATATATCTATATATATATATAGTTGTGAGAGGATTATATATACATAGATGTGTAGTGTTGTCTTGTGTGTGTGTGTTAGTGTATATGTATATATATATATATATATATATATATATATATATATATATATATATATATAGAGAGAGAGAGAGAGTAACATACATAGAGGTATGTGTATTAGCGTTTATATGTGTATATGCTTGTGTGTGTTTGTGACTATGTGTGTAAGAGTGTATATATATATATATATATATATATATACACACACACAAACACCTCTAAATATATATTTACACTCACAAATAAACACAATCACGTGTAGAATATATGAGTGTACACGTGATTGTGTTTATTTGTGAGTGTAAATATATATTTAGAGGTGTTTGTGTGTGTGTATATATATATATATATATATATATATATATATATATATATTTACACTCACAAATAAACACAATCACGTGTACACTCATATATTCAACTATATATATATATATATATATATATATATATATAGATGGATATGCATTTATAGGTGTATATATATATATACATAGGGGGTTAGCTATATGTATTAGGATTTGAATAATCTTGGGATACCAAGGTAATGTCAAAGTATTGAGGGATACTCAAGGTATTGGGTAATGGGTTGGTTTAGTCTAGTTAGTTACTATAGTAGTTAGTTAGTTAGATATGTTTAATTACGTAGATAGTTAGATATGTAAATTAGTATATATATGTTATGATTGATAGTTAGTCTCATATACTAATAGGTAGTGTATCTTGATAGTTAGTTATATTAGCTATACATATCTATGTATGTTAGTATTACAATTAGTTCTATGTTATATTGAGATGTATATATATTAGCGTTAGTTATAGCTAGTATTAGTTTGGGGTTTTATATATCTATTGGTATTAGTTATATGTTGAGTTTTTGGTTACCTCGGGATACCAAAGTATTACCAAGGTATTGGGCCGATACCCAAGGTATTAAGTTTGGGTATCGAGATAGGTGCGATACGCATTGGTGCAAGGCCAAGGTATCCTAAATTTCTTGTTTTAATATAGTATTAAGTATAATGACTTGTATATATATATATAAAACACTATTTTCATATAAATGAATTTGCGTATCTTAGGATACGGCTTTTTGAATGCCTTTTATTATCTTAGCTTGGATTGTATAGCATAGTTTCATAGTGTTTCGACTTAGTGACTTAGTTTTAGACTCTTGCAACCTAGATTTTATCGGTTTGACCTAAAAATGGCTTTATGACCTAGAATTGCATCAACTTAACTTATTTCTATTTTAGAACCTTGTATTGATGCAACATACCATATATAGGTTGTGTGGCACCAGCTTGGGCATCGAGAGACCCACCTTGCTCAGGACTTCAGGCGAGTACATTTCTATGTTAGTTTTTATTTCATGATAGTGTATATATCACTCGTTCTAGAACTGCATACTTGATTCTGACAATGGGTTACACGGACTGGTACTATATGGATCCCGTCAGGTGTTATCCCCTACCGTGTTCAGCGGGTACTCAGTCACATGTATTTCAACGTGTGCATCGGGTATTGATTTTCATGTGCTTCTTGTGCATCCACTATTTCGTGTGCTAGTGTGACTATATCGCGTTCATGTACGTAACGTGTCGTGATTGGATCCATGTGTATTGGTTGGGGAGGGGGAGTAGAAGTTGGTTATGTGATCAAAGCCCTATTGATCTCATGTGCATGTCGATTATACACCTCACGTATAATGGAGTTACCTTTATACCTCATGTGCAACATAAGCCGATCACATAACGAACTTGCACTCTAAACCACATAGCTAGTATTCTTGTTTTCTTCTTACAGTTTATTTTCCGTATTTATTTTCCAGTTCTTATTGTGCTTATTGTTGTTTTCTCCTGTATTGTACATTCTTACTACTTGTGCATCTTGTATCCTTTTTTATTGCTCGTTATATATGCTCGATTATGTATTTGAAACTACTTTCAGAGGTATGTACTTCGCTCCAATCCTGACTGGATTATTTTTCCAGATGATTGGCTTATAGAGCAGTGTCCCACATTCTACGGTCTCCAGGACGGTGTATCTTTAGAGGATCCTTTGGTAGACCCTGACTTAGTTGCAGAGCCCGAGGAGGTCTAGTTTATTTGTGTTGGACTTCTATTATATTATATTATTGAGATTCTTTGGGTTGTATATTATTTCAAATTGTGGTTTATATCTTATTATTTCCTTCGATATTCCATTCGTGCTTATCTTCCTTAGTTTGCATTGTGATTGAGTTTAGTTATATTGTGAGATACCATTTTGTTCCTCCGTTTGGAGTTGAGATGATTGACAGGTACCATATTATATTTTTGAGATGCTAGATAGTTAGAAATGACCCAGACAGCGTTCTACCGCCGATTCTGCGGCGTAGGCTGGACGTACCCACGTACTCGTGCCCGAATATCCAGGTGCTGGTCATGATACGTTTTTAGTGGTGGCCCATGTAGGTCAGGCTTCGCAAGTTGTGCGATATCGTAGTAGTGCGACGGCTTAGTTGTACTACTGCGAGCCTGCGATAGGATATAGGACATAGGACACTAGGATGAGAGAGGTTACTCAATCACAAATTCCTTGAGAGATTTCTGGGACGACCCTTGAGAATCTTATTATAAATTCTAATTCAAATATTTTCCCTTGTTTCCGTCCGTTCTCACTTATTTTATTTTATTTTATTGAATCTGATTCTTGGTGATCGGTTGTTGAATTTAATTCTTGGTGTTTGTTGTTGAGTTTGATTTCATATCGAGATAAATTTTATGGACTAAATTACGGTATCATCTGATGACATATGTTGATGAGGACAGTGAGAAAGGTAAAACATATGTTTTGGTTATGGAGCCTAGAATTTATCGTAGCCATATTAGCTAGCGTGGCGGAAATATAGATACCTGACTTCGGATGTACATATCTTAGTTATGAAATTTATAATTTCTCGCAGCTATACTAGTCGGCACAGCGAGGATTCTAGACGACATGATTATAGAGGTGCATACCTAAGTTATAAAATCTATCGTTTATTGCAGCTATGCTTACTGGCGTGGCGAGGATTCTGAGTGTCATAATTTCGGACAGACGTGTATGATTATCAGATTGTATCTTAAATTGGTTCTTAAAGTATCATATCAATACTTATCCACTTCTGTTATTATAGGATTTTGTTCCATCATTTTCTTTAGCTTAGCAGTAGAGATACCTTCAGTTCTTTAGTTCAGTTCCTTATAGAGCTTTATTTCATTAAGGTTCCTTATTAGTGTGATAATTGGTGACTTACAACTAGGTCTGTGTCTTGAGTATCAGTATTAACTGTTTTGGGAGTGTGACTTGTGAGTCTGTAAGTGGTTCTTGGTTGGGCATGTGAGCAATAGGCATCAATCTAGAGATAACCCATAACATAGTACCTTGTAGCAATAGTTCTATGATAATGTGTCATTATAGTTAGTATTGGTACTATAGGTAGAAGGGAGAGTAAAGAGTATCAGTGATGGTTCCAGGAGTTAATATCACAGTCAGCATGCCAGTTCTAGATAGTCATGAATTCATGTAGTTGAGTGATCCATGTAAACAATCAAGTATTAAGGAAATTGTGTTGGAAATTAATGGAGCATAATATTCAATTTGGTGGTTGATACTTGTAGCGCCCCGTTCCCCCGGTGCGGGGAGCGCGGCTAAGAAACACAAATGGTATCGTGCGATCGGGATAGATTGAATTAAGAACTCGTCCTCGTTATGGATTTGTTTCTTCGGAATCGATTCCCATATTCAGTGGACCGCGCCCCAAGGATCGACTTAGCGGCAGAGTCAGGAGGGACCTCTCCGCTGCTATCTTTTATTGCCTCGGTTTTCGATGTCGCTTGTTGCTTTCGTGCTTTGAGTTAGTTTTGGGATTTGCTTGTTTTCCTTGAACGGTTTCGATGGTTTTCATTGTTTTCGTTTATTGAACTGCACTTCAATTTCGAGATTGGAAAGAGTGGAAGGAGTATTGATCGAACTGTTCGTGATGCAGGTGAACGAGCAGTAGGCGGCTTGCGAGCGGAGTCGTGAAGCGCCTCTTTCCTTCTCCCTTCCAACAATCCAAGTGAGTGGCTACCAACCCGATTAGCTAGCCCTGCTTCCAAGCTTCACACCCTAAAATCTGCATTCTCCTTTGCCCCGATCAAACGATACCAAGAAATAATAAAAGATACCAAGATAAAAAGGGAATAGACTTGAATTGTATTGCTTGTCAATTAAACTTGTGAACGGTTATATCTTTGCATGCTTGTTCGTTCGGAATGTTTATAATATGCATAGATGCAAGTTTGAATGTACAAAGCTATATCCTGAATGCATGAATTTAACGTAGATGCAATGTAAATGAATCATGCAAAACTGCTCGTCTTGTACTCATGTAGCCTCAGGGCGAATCACGTAGCCTCCGGGCAAACGATAGTTAACGTAGCCTCCGGGCGAATGATTGTTAATGTGCGATCACGGACAACTTGTGCACAAGGTATAGTTCCTGCGGGCGGCTGCTGGGGCACTGGCATCGTTCCGGCTCCGGACGGAACTAACGTTTAGTCTCACGTACTTGGACAGGGTGGTATGCGGCGCCTCACGTTCTTGCACGTAGCAAACCATCTTCGTCACAGACTAGTGTCCATTATGGCAATCAAGCCAGCGATCATCTTGTATATTTAAACCTGTTGCAAACTAACTTGTGTCTTCGTGGCAGGGAAGGCATGGTAAGTATTGTGCAGGTGATTCAGACGGTCAGGTAAAATCCACCGAATGGTGGCACGTTCATTTCAGTATCATACATATATACTGTTGCTTGTAAATGAACTAAGACAAGATAGAAACCCACAAAAACATGCATGCTTCATTAAAACAACGTGTTGATTGGTATAGTCAGGTTAGCTCGCCTTCACCAGTATGTTTCGACATGCTGACCCTAGTTGAAACAGGTTCTCCGCACCAAGGCGAACCGAGCGAGGAGCCGAAGTCGTCTTCCCGATCCAGTCCAGCTGTTGGCGCATCCTGACCGCGCCGCATTTTGAAGTACTTGAAGAAGAAGCTTGCAACTTTCCATACACAATGCAGCTTCGTGGCAAAGTCGTCCTCCAGCCCGGAGGTCTTTATCATTTTGAGTTTATAAAGGGATGTAATGTACAGGACTGCTATCTCATTTTGAGTCAACCCTTTTGTAAGCCCGTGCGGCATATTAGCTGACTCGTTCTGGAGTTTGTAATAGATGTTCATTATCAATAAAGAGAACTTTTTCATGTTTCAAATCTGTGTTTCAATTTATCTGCGTACTCTGAATATATGCTTGCTATGCAAATCAATAAAGCCTTGTGCGGGCGCAACTCCAGGCCCGCACGGCGGTCACGATTCGGGGGACGCCTCAACGATTCTACGAAATCGGGTCGTGACATAATGGTATCAGAGCACAGATTCAAGTTCCTTAGACTCTCGCACTGGAAAAGTTCCTTTAACGATCAAATTCCTGTACGAACTCTTGAACTCGCTAGGCCAAAATGAGATACGTTCATGCAATAAATCCATAATATATTATGATCCTAATGTAATTTACCTTCTTTTGAAGGAATGGCTCTAGCGCAATCTGCAGCGCAAGCACCGAACGAAATGCAAGGCCAAGGAAGTAGTTCGGGCACTTCGGGAAGTTCAGAGAACCAGCGAGCCGTGCCAAGCATCGATCCCATCCATCAAATGTTGCAGATGTTGGAGGCAAACCAACAAAGGGACGAGGCTCGCTATGAACGGGCCGAGAAGCGGACGGAGTTGAGTTGGCTCAAGTTTCAAGACAATATAGAAGCTCGATTCTCAGTCCAGCAAAAGCAGGTGGATGCCCTGCAACAGATCGTTCAGACTTTGGCTTCCAACCATTCCACGGCAAGAGCGCCGACTCCGGTGGAACAGCCCGTGCTTGAAGTAGAGACGCCGCAAATTCCAAGGGCGAGGGACGTGATTGCCTTCGACTTTGGCCACTTCAAGAAAGTCTGCAACACCCCATTCAACGGGACTGAGGACGCAATCGTAGCTCTAGATTGATTGGCCGAACTTGAAGATCACTTCGCTCTGCTAGAGGTCCCCGAAGAAAAGCGCGTCGCCTGCGCACAACTACAGCTCCGCCTCAACGCACACGATTGGTGGGACGTGCATCGACGATCTCTCCAATTTGATCACGGAGAGGAGACGATCTCGTGGACGACTTTTCGTGCCGCGTTCGAAGAGGAGTTTGTACCCCCTCCAGTACAACGACGGATGGAGAACGAGTTCGTGCAACTGAGGCAAGGCAGCATGACAGTCAAACAGTACTCCGCCGAATTCAACCGACTCTCCAAATTCGCTAGGGCCTATTTACCTGATGTAGCGAGTCGAGCTAGAAGGTTTGAAGGTGGACTACGCCCTGCCATCAATGCGCACGTAGTCGTTCATCAGTATCGGACAATGCGTGAAGTCATGAATCACGCCCTATCACTTGAACCACAGTATCCTCATGTTGCTGCCGGCGCTGTGCATACATCCAGTCACAAACGCCAAAGCAACGAAGGAGGAAACACCGCTGCAAAGCGCCGCAACAACGGTGGTCCGCAGAGAGGGCAGCTATGTCACTTCTGCAAGAAGCCAGGGCACCTGACCAACGAATATCGTCTGAAACAAGGATTATGCCTCATCTGTGGCGATGCAAACCACAGAATTCGTAACTGCTCCAAATACTCTGCTAAACATCCCCAACGTAACGTTCCCTGATGGTAGGTCATGTTCCTAAGTTTCGAGGACGAAACTTCCAATTGGTTGGGTAGGATGTAGCGCCCCGTTCCCCCGGTGCGGGGAGCGCGGCTAAGAAACACAAATGGTACCGTGCGATCGGGATAGATTGAATTAAGAACTCGTCCTCGTTATGGATTTGTTTCTTCGGAATCGATTCCCATATTCAGTGGACCGCGCCCCAAGGATCGACTTAGCGGCAAAGTCAGGAGGGACCTCTCCGCTGCTATCTTTTATTGTCTCAGTTTTCGATGTCGCTTGTTGCTTTCGTGCTTTGAGTTGGTTTTGGAATTTGCTTGTTTTTCTTGAACGGTTTCGATGGTTTTCATTGTTTTCGTTCATTGAACTGCACTTCAATTTCGAGATTGGAAAGAGTGGAAGGAGTATTGATCGAACTGTTCGTGATGCAGGTGAACGAGCAGTAGGCGGCTTGCGAGCGGAGTCGTGAAGCGCCTCTTTCCTTCTCCCTTCCAACAATCCAAGTGAGTGGCTACCAACCCGATTAGCTAGCCCTGCTTCCAAGCTTCACACCCTAAAATCTGCATTCTCCTTTGCCCCGATCAAACGATACCAAGAAATAATAAAAGATACCAAGATAAAAAGGGAATAGACTTGAATTGTATTGCTTGTCAATTAAACTTGTGAACGGTTATATCTTTGCATGTTTGTTCGTTCGGAATGTTTATAATATGCATAGATGCAAGTTTGAATGTACAAAGCTATATCCTGAATGCATGAATTTAACGTAGATGCAATGTAAATGAATCATGCAAAACTGCTTGTCTTGTACTCATGTAGCCACAGGGCGAATCACGTAGCCTCCGGGCAAACGATAGTTAACGTAGCCTCCGGGCGAATGATTGTTAATGTGCGATCACGGACAATTTGTGCACAAGGTATAGTTCCTGCGGGCGGCTGCTGGGGCACTGGCACTGTTCCGGCTCCGGACAGAACTAACGTTTAGTCTCACGTACTTGGACAGGGTGGTATGCGGCGCCTCACGTTCTTGCACGTAGCAAACCATCTTCGTCACAGACTAGTGTCCATTACGGCAATCAAGCCAGTGATCATCTTGTATATTTAAACCTGTTGCAAACTAACTTGTGTCTTCGTGGCAGGAAAGGCATAGTAAGTATTGTGCAGGTGATTCAGACGGTCAGATAAAATCCACCGAACGGTGGAACGTTCATTTCAGTATCATACATATATACTGTTGCTTGTAAATGAACTAAGGCAAGATAGAAACCCACAAAAACATGCATGCTTCATTAAAACGTGTTGATTGGTATAGTCAGGTTAGCTCGCCTTCACCAGTATGTTTCGACATGCTGACCCTAGTTGAAACAGGTTCTCCGCACCAAGGCGAACTGAGCGAGGAGTCGAAGTCGTCTTCCCGATCCAGTCCAGCTGTTGGCGCATCTTGACCGCGCCGCATTTTGAAGTACTTGAAGAAGAAGCTTGCAACTTTCCATACACAATGCAGCTTCGTGGCAAAGCCGTCCTCCAGCCCGGAGGTCTTTATCATTTTGAGTTTATAAAGGGATGTAATGTACAGGACTGCTATCTCATTTTGAGTCAACCCTTTTGTAAGCCCGTGCGGCATATTAGCTGACTCGTTCTGGAGTTTGTAATAGATGTTCATTATCAATAAAGAGAACTTTTCCATGTTTCAAATCTGTGTTTTAATTTATCTGTGTACTCTGAATATGTGCTTGCTATGCAAATCATTAAAGCCTTGTGCGGGCGCAACTCCAGGCCCGCACGGCAGTCACGATTCGGGGGACGCCTCAACGATTCTACGGAATCGGGTCGTGACAATACTTGGGTGTGTCAAGAGTAAAGTAATATATATGCATAAAGGGTATTAGTGAGTGTGCCATAGTAGGGGGGTACCCATAAGTGTATAGGAGAGTGTGAGAGAATAAGAATACATTGTGCTAAGGTAGTAGGACTTGTGTTATAGGTATAAGTAGAGCATTGATGTGAGTAGATAGGTGTACCAGTAGATGACTAGTGATGGGTATATCACCTGATATTGAGGCCAGTGATGTGTTGGAAGCAATATGTGAAAGATTATCTAGAAATTGTATGCAGAATGCACAGTAGATGATGAGTGTCAGTATGGAAGTTCATGAGTATCAGAAAGTGAAAGCCTGAGTATTAGAAAATTTCAATAGTATGTCGTGGGTTGAGAAATATCAAGATTGGTCATGGAAGATATGTAGTGTATCACTGATTAGTATATCAGTCTGGAAAGGGTTTAAGGAGAGAGATATATACATCAATAGAGATATGGAACCATGTGCCTGCCTTTGAAAGTGAAGTGAAACATGAGTATTATAGAAGTTAATAAGTAGAGCATTGGATGCAAGTGATCATGAGTTCTAGTGAGTGTGATAAGGTGATCTAATGATAAACTAGTATCATAGAACATTAAGGGTATATGTGATGTAGTTAGGAAGCTAGTGTTACTATATCAAGAGTATTAGTGTTTCTATATCAGGGATTAGTTGAGTAATGTGCTAGTAATAGTAAGTACCTTGTGTGATAATATTAGATTGGTGTATCAGTTAATATGGATAGAAGAGCATTTGGAAGTAATAGTGCAAGTAATCCAGGCAATAGAGGAGAGAGACAATTTATTTATAGAAGTAAGTTTAGTAGGTATAGTACCTTGTTAATTTTGAGTATAGAGGTCGTATGTATCAAGGAATAGTACGAAGGGTATAAGGATACCGGTGGGAAATCATGACGTTGTAATGGCTAGAAGGTAATTGTGTATTTATTGTGATACTAATGTATAGATGAGAACCTTGGGTGATTAACAAGTATTAGAGAATGAGTTACACCAAGTATCAGATAGAAAGAGTATCCTAGTAACAAGAGTCGGAGTATCTCAAGTATTATGATAGTTTAGGCACAAGCATTTCAGTATAATAATATAGAGGAGAGGCATGAGTAAACTTGGTATGAAGATGTCATCTAAAAAGCATATAAGAGTTGGTGCCTTATGTAGACAGTAACAAGATTTGAGTAAGGCATCCTATTGGGAGTATTTAAGTTGGACAAGGGTATGCTAATAAAACACATGATTGAAAAAGTATGCAAGTGTTCCTTGCAAGAGAATGGTTGAGAAATTTTGGTGATTACAATAATTGAAACAGATAAAGAAGGTAGTATCTTAGCAGTATTTTGTATAGTATCCTAGGTAGCAAGTGCCAGTGAGTTAAGCATGTCCATGACCTAGAACTATAGTATATCACTAGTATTTGGTAACCCTCAGTATTAAGAATATCTTGACTAGGTTGATGATTAGTGAATGCTTAGTGTGATAGAATAAGCCACATGTGGCATAGCAGATTACCCCGCACCAGTAGAGGAAGACACCCCAGTAAGGCAGAGACTGAAATTCATAATAGTTAAGAGTATGTTTTTCTCTTTCAGTAGAATGGTAGGATTGTATGTTATAGGATAGGACTATTTTAGACTATGATTGATGGGGGTTTGACACTAGTAAAAATTTATATGACTGGCCCAAGAGAGGGGTGAGAGTTTTAATTTCGAGGACGAAATTTTTCTAAGGTGGGTAGGATTGTCACCCTCACATTTTCAATTAAGGGTAGTTTGGTAATTAGACACGGGTATTTTTATTTTAAGATTTATTGTATTTAAATATTGTGCATGTAATTTATTTATTTATTGTATTATTTATTGATTGTTAGTTGTAGATTTATTTTGGACTTGTGTGGTGGACCTAACCCATTTATTAGTTGCATGAACCCAACATTTAGATTAGTTTAGATTGAGCCCATTAAATTAGGCTCATGGGTTAGGAGGATGAATTAATTAGTGAAACCATTAGACTAGAACCTTCTCCCTTAATTAATTTCTTCATGAGAGGCCCCAAGGGATGTTTTGGACATTTCATATTGCTTGGGAGAGGGTTTATGACCAGCCATTAGAGGAGGAAAGAGAGTGTCTCTCATTTCATTTTTTCATTTCCAAATAGATCTAGATTTTTTCCCTTACCAATTCCTTCATTCCCTCACCATTCCTCACCAAATTTCTACCCAAATTCCTTCCCTATTCATCAATTGAGGCTACTACAACAAGGATCTACAAGAAGGAAACAAGGATCTAGAAGGAGGAGGCCAAGATCTAGAAAGATGAGCTATTTTTCATTTTGGAAATTTTTTATTGGGAATCTATCTCCCAATAGCTACATTTCAGTTTTTCCTCTTCTAGTAGACTCTAAATATGAGATTTAACCATAAGAAACCAACCCACATGCATAGGCTACCCATAGGAATTGGTT